>JAENPR010000993.1:0-240738 GCA_018135685.1 Themeda triandra
ATGTTCACTTACGATTGCAAACGTCCATTGGTCACGGCCCACACCTATTAGGCGACGAGCGCTAGGCCGTAGAGTATGGCTCGGTCGAGTGATATCTATTCGTCGTGGCCAGAAGGAACCGGATGACAAAAAAATCGAGGGCCCCACCACATAAAAATGTAAAAATGGTTCGTACTCGCACTAGTAGGGAAACTCCATCCGTGGAAATTTACCATGGTTTGGCAACGTGCAAAAATTACTTTGGCTTGGCTATGCAAAAGTACCTACAAGCCCAAAATGACGTTTTATGCGGAAAATATGGCATGTGTGGACCACACGGGTAGGAGCAGGGCGCCGCTATGTATGGTCACGTCCGATGTTCACTTACGATTGAAAACGTCCATTGGTCACGGCCCACACCTGTTAGGGCGACGAGCGCTAGGCCGTAGAGTACGACTCAGTCGAGCTGATATCTATTCGTCGTGACCGAAGGAACCAGATGACAAAAAAATCGAGGGCCCCACCACATAAAAATATAAAAATGGTTCGTACTCGTACTAGTTGGGAAACTCCATCCGTGAAAATTTACCATGGTTTGGCAACGTGCAAAAATTACTAAGGCTTGGCTATGCAAAAGTACCTACAAGCCCAAAACGACGTTTTATGCGGAAAATATGGCATGTGTGGACCACACGGGTAGGTGTAGGGGCGCCGCTATGTATGGTCACGTCCGATGTTCACTTATGATTGCAAACGTCCATTGGTCACGGCCCACGCCTATTTGGGCGACGAGCGCTAGGCCATAGAGTACGGCTCGGTCGAGCTGATATCTATTCGTCGTGACCGAAGGAACCAGATGACTAAAAAATCAAGGGCCCCACCACATAAAAATGTAAAAATGGTTCGTACTCGCACTAGTAGGGAAACTCCATCCATGGAAATTTACCATGGTTTGGCAACGTGCAAAAATTACTATGGCTTGGCTATGCAAAAGTACCTACAAGCCCAAAACGACGTTTTATGCGGAAAATATGGCATGTGTGGACCACACGGGTAGGTGTAGGGGCGCCGCTATGTATGGTCGCGTCCGATGTTCACTTACGATTGCAAACGTCCATTGGTCACGACCCACACCTATTAGGGCGACGCGCTAGGCCGTAGAGTATGGCTCGGTCGGCGATATCTATTCGTCGTGACCGAAGGAACCGGATGACAAAAAAATCGAGGGCCCCACCACATAAAAATGTAAAAATGGTTCGTACTCGCACTAGTAGGAAACTCCATCCGTGGAAATTTACCATGGTTTGGCAACGTGCAAAAATTACTATGGCTTGGCTATGCAAAAGTACCTACAAGCCCAAAACGACGTTTTATGCGGAAAATATGGCATGTGGACCACACGGGTAGGTGTAGGGGCGCCGCTATGTATGGTCGCGTCTAATGTTCACTTACGATTGCAAACGTCCATTGGTCATGGCCCACGCCTATTAGGGCGACGAGCGCTAGGCCGTAGAGTACGGCTCGGGGCGATATCTATTCGTCGTGACCGAAGGAACCAGATGACAAAAAAATCGAGGGCCCCACCACATAAAAATGTAAAAATGGTTCGTACTCGCACTAGTAGGGAAACTCCATCCGTGGAAATTTACCATGGATTGGCAACGTGCAAAAATTACTATGGCTTGGCTATGCAAAAGTACCTACAAGCCCAAAACGACGTTTTATGCGGAAAATATGGCATGTGTGGACCACACGGGTAGGTGTAGGGCGCCGCTATGTATGGTCGCGTCTAATGTTCACTTACGATTGCAAGCGTCCATTGGTCATGGCCCACACCTATTAGGGCGACAGCGCTAGGCCGTAGAGTACGGCTCGGTCGGCGATATCTATTCGTCGTGACCGAAGGAACCGGATGACAAAAAAATCGAGGGCCCCACCACATAAAAATGTAAAAATGGTTCGTACTCGCACTAGTAGGAAACTCCATCCGTGGAAATTTACCATGGTTTGGCAACGTGCAAAAATTACTATGGCTTGGCTATGCAAAAGTACCTACAAGCCCAAAACGACGTTTTATGCGGAAAATATGGCATGTGTGGACCACACGGGTAGGTGTAGGGCGCCGCTATGTATGGTCGCGTCCGATGTTCACTTACGATTGCAAACGTCCATTGGTCACGGCCCACACCTATTAGGGCGACGAGCGCTAGGCCGTAGAGTACGGCTCGGTCGGCGATATCTATTCGTCGTGACCGAAGGAACCGGATGACAAAAAAATCGAGGGCCCCACCACATAAAAATGTAAAAATGGTTCATACTCGCACTAGTAGGGAAACTCCATCCGTGGAAATTTACCATGGTTTGGCAACGTGCAAAAATTACTATGGCTTGGCTATGCAAAAGTACCTACAAGCCCAAAACGACGTTTTATGCGGAAAATATGGCATGTGTGGACCACACGGGTAGGTGTAGGGGCGCCGCTATGTATGGTCGCGTCCGATGTTCACTTACGATTGCAAACGTCCATTGGTCACGGCCCACACCTATTAGGGCGACGGCGCTAGGCCGTAGAGTACGGCTCGGTCGAGTGATATCTATTCGTCGTGACCGAAGGAACCGGATGACAAAAAAATCGAGGGCCCCACCACATAAAAATGTAAAAATGGTTCGTACTCGCACTAGTAGGGAAACTCCATCCATGGAAATTTACCATGGTTTGGCAACGTGCAAAAATTACTATGGCTTGGCTATGCAAAAGTACCTACAAGCCCAAAACGACGTTTTATGCGGAAAATATGGCATGTGTGGACCACACGGGTAGGTGTAGGGGCGCCGCTATGTATGGTCGCGTCCGATGTTCACTTACGATTGCAAACGTCCATTGGTCACGGCCCACACCTATTAGGGCGACAGCGCTAGGCCGTAGAGTACGGCTCGGTCGAGCGATATCTATTCGTCGTGACCGAAGGAACCAGATGACAAAAAAATCGAGGGCCCCACCACATAAAAATGTAAAAATGGTTCGTACTCGCACTAGTAGGGAAACTCCATCCGTGGAAATTTACCATGGTTTGGCAACGTGCAAAAATTACTATGGCTTGGCTATGCAAAAGTACCTACAAGCCCAAAACGACGTTTTATGCGGACGCTATGTATGGTCGCGTCCGATGTTCACTTACGATTGCAAACGTCCATTGGTCATGGCCCACACCTATTAGGGCGACGAGCGCTAGGCCGTAGAGTACGGCTTTGGTCGAGCTGATATCTATTCGTCATGACCGAAGGAACCAGATGACAAAAAAATCGAGGGCCCCACCACATAAAAATGTAAAAATGGTTCGTACTCGCACTAGTAGGGAAACTCCATCCGTGGAAATTTACCATGGTTTGGCAACGTGCAAAAATTACTATGGCTTGGCTATGCAAAAGTACCTACAAGCCCAAAACGACGTTTTATGCGGAAAATATGGCATGTGTGGACCACACGGGTAGGTGTAGGGCGCCGCTATGTATGGTCGCGTCCGATGTTCACTTACGATTGCAAACGTCCATTGGTCACGGCCCACACCTATTAGGGCGACGAGCGCTAGGCCGTAGAGTACGGCTCGGTCGGCGATATCTATTCGTCGTGACCGAAGGAACCGGATGACAAAAAAATCGAGGGCCCCACCACATAAAAATGTAAAAATGGTTCGTACTCGCACTAGTAGGGAAACTCCATCCGTGGAAATTTACCATGGTTTGGCAACGTGCAAAAATTACTATGGCTTGGCTATGCAAAAGTACCTACAAGCCCAAAACGACGTTTTATGCGGAAAATATGGCATGTGTGGACCACACGGGTAGGTGTAGGGCGCCGCTATGTATGGTCGCGTCCGATGTTCACTTACGATTGCAAACGTCCATTGGTCACGGCCCACACCTATTAGGGCGACGAGCGCTAGGCCGTAGAGTACGGCTCGGTCGGCGATATCTATTCGTCGTGACCGAAGGAACCGGATGACAAAAAAATCGAGGGCCCCACCACATAAAAATGTAAAAATGGTTCATACTCGCACTAGTAGGGAAACTCCATCCGTGGAAATTTACCATGGTTTGGCAACGTGCAAAAATTACTATGGCTTGGCTATGCAAAAGTACCTACAAGCCCAAAACGACGTTTTATGCGGAAAATATGGCATGTGTGGACCACACGGGTAGGTGTAGGGGCGCCGCTATGTATGGTCGCGTCCGATGTTCACTTACGATTGCAAACGTCCATTGGTCACGGCCCACACCTATTAGAGGCGACGAGCGCTAGGCCGTAGAGTACGGCTCGGTCGGCGATATCTATTCGTCGTGACCGAAGGAACCGGATGACAAAAAAATCGAGGGCCCCACCACATAAAAATGTAAAAATGGTTCGTACTCGCACTAGTAGGAAACTCCATCCGTGGAAATTTACCATGGTTTGGCAACATGCAAAAATTACTATGGCTTGGCTATGCAAAAGTACCTACAAGCCCAAAACGACGTTTTATGCGGAAAATATGGCATGTGTGGACCACACGGGTAGGTGTAGGGGCGCCGCTATGTATGGTCGCGTCCGATGTTCACTTACGATTGCAAACGTCCATTGGTCACGGCCCACACCTATTAGAGGCGACGAGCGCTAGGCCGTAGAGTACGGCTCGGTCGGCTGATATCTATTCGTCGTGACCGAAGGAACCGGATGACAAAAAAATCGAGGGCCCCACCACATAAAAATGTAAAAATGGTTCGTACTCGCACTAGTAGGGAAACTCCATCCGTGGAAATTTACCATGGTTTGGCAACGTGCAAAAATTACTATGGCTTGGCTATGCAAAAGTACCTACAAGCCCAAAATGACGTTTTATGCGGAAAATATGGCATGTGTGGACCACACGGGTAGGTGTAGGGCGCCGCTATGTATGGTCGCGTCCGATGTTCACTTACGATTGCAAACGTCCATTGGTCACGGCCCACACCTATTAGGGCGACGAGCGCTAGGCCGTAGAGTACGGCTCGGTCGGCGATATCTATTCGTCGTGACCGAAGGAACCGGATGACAAAAAAATCGAGGGCCCCACCACATAAAAATGTAAAAATGGTTCGTACTCGCACTAGTAGGGAAACTCCATCCGTGGAAATTTACCATGGTTTGGCAACGTGCAAAAATTACTATGGCTTGGCTATGCAAAAGTACCTACAAGCCCAAAACGACGTTTTATGCGGAAAATATGGCATGTGTGGACCACACGGGTAGGTGTAGGGCGCCGCTATGTATGGTCGCGTCCGATGTTCACTTACGATTGCAAACGTCCATTGGTCACGGCCACACCTATTAGAGGCGACGAGCGCTAGGCCGTAGAGTACGGCTCGGTCGGCGATATCTATTCGTCGTGACCGAAGGAACCGGATGACAAAAAAATCGAGGGCCCCACCACATAAAAATGTAAAAATGGTTCGTACTCGCACTAGTAGGGAAACTCCATCCGTGGAAATTTACCATGGTTTGGCAGCGTGCAAAAATTACTATGGCTTGGCTATGCAAAAGTACCTACAAGCCCAAAACGACGTTTTATGCGGAAAATATGGCATGTGTGGACCACACGGGTAGGTGTAGGGGCGCCGCTATGTATGGTCGCGTCCGATGTTCACTTACGATTGCAAACGTCCATTGGTCACGGCCCACACCTATTAGGGCGACGGCGCTAGGCCGTAGAGTACGGCTCGGTCGGCGATATCTATTCGTCGTGACCGAAGGAACCGGATGACAAAAAAATCGAGGGCCCCACCACATAAAAATGTAAAAATGGTTCGTACTCGCACTAGTAGGGAAACTCCATCCGTGGAAATTTACCATGGTTTGGCAACGTGCAAAAATTACTATGGCTTGGCTATGCAAAAGTACCTACAAGCCCAAAACGACGTTTTATGCGGAAAATATGGCATGTGTGGACCACACGGGTAGGTGTAGGGGCGCCGCTATGTATGGTCGCGTCCGATGTTCACTTACGATTGCAAACGTCCATTGGTCACGGCCCACACCTATTAGAGGCGACGAGCGCTAGGCCGTAGAGTACGGCTCGGTCGGCGATATCTATTCGTCGTGACCGAAGGAACCGGATGACAAAAAAATCAAGGGCCCCACCACATAAAAATGTAAAAATGGTTCATACTCGCACTAGTAGGGAAACTCCATCCGTGGAAATTTACCATGGTTTGGCAACGTGCAAAAATTACTATGGCTTGGCTATGCAAAAGTACCTACAAGCCCAAAACGACGTTTTGTGCGGAAAATATGGCATGTGTGGACCGCCGCTATGTATGGTCGCGTCCGATGTTCACTTACAATTGCAAACGTCCATTGGTCACGGACCACACCTATTAGGGCGACGAGCGCTAGGCCGTAGAGTACTGCTCGGTCGAGCGGATATCTATTCGTCATGACCGAAGGAACCGGATGACAAAAAAATCAAGGGCCCCACCACATAAAAATGTAAAAATGGTTCGTACTCGCACTAGTAGGGAAACTCCATCCGTGGAAATTTACCATGGTTTGGCAGCGTGCAAAAATTACTATGGCTTGGCTATGCAAAAGTACCTACAAGCCCAAAACGACGTTTTATGCGGAAAATATGGCATGTGTGGACCACACGGGTAGGTGTAGGGGCGCCGCTATGTATGGTCGCGTCCGATGTTCACTTACGATTGCAAGCGTCCATTGGTCACGGCCCACACCTATTAGGGCGACGAGCGCTAGGCCGTAGAGTACGGCTCGGTCGAGGCGATATCTATTCGTCGTGACCGAAGGAACCGGATGACAAAAAAATCGAGGGCCCCACCACATAAAAATGTAAAAATGGTTCATACTCGCACTAGTAGGGAAACTCCATCCGTGGAAATTTACCATGGTTTGGCAACGTGCAAAAATTACTATGGCTTGGCTATGCAAAAGTACCTACAAGCCCAAAACGACGTTTTATGCGGAAAATATGGCATGTGTGGACCACACGGGTAGGTGTAGGGCGCCGCTATGTATGGTCGCGTCCGATGTTCACTTACGATTGCAAACGTCCATTGGTCACGGCCCACACCTATTAGAGGCGACGAGCGCTAGGCCGTAGAGTACGGCTCGGTCGGCTGATATCTATTCGTCGTGACCGAAGGAACCGGATGACAAAAAAATCGAGGGCCCCACCACATAAAAATGTAAAAATGGTTCGTACTCGCACTAGTAGGGAAACTCCATCCGTGGAAATTTACCATGGTTTGGCAACGTGCAAAAATTACTATGGCTTGGCTATGCAAAAGTACCTACAAGCCCAAAACGACGTTTTATGCGGAAAATATGGCATGTGTGGACCACACGGGTAGGTGTAGGGGCGCCGCTATGTATGGTCGCGTCCGATGTTCACTTACGATTGCAAACGTCCATTGGTCACGGCCCACACCTATTAGGGCGACGAGCGCTAGGCCGTAGAGTACGGCTCGGTCGGTGATATCTATTCGTCGTGACCGAAGGAACCGGATGACAAAAAAATCGAGGGCCCCACCACATAAAAATGTAAAAATGGTTCGTACTCGCACTAGTAGGGAAACTCCATCCGTGGAAATTTACCATGGTTTGGCAACGTGCAAAAATTACTATGGCTTGGCTATGCAAAAGTACCTACAAGCCCAAAACGACGTTTTATGCGGAAAATATGGCATGTGTGGACCACACGGGTAGGTGTAGGGCGCCGCTATGTATGGTCGCGTCCGATGTTCACTTACGATTGCAAACGTCCATTGGTCACGGCCCACACCTATTAGGGCGACGAGCGCTAGGCCGTAGAGTACGGCTCGGTCGAGGCGATATCTATTCGTCGTGACCGAAGGAACCGGATGACAAAAAAATCGAGGGCCCCACCACATAAAAATGTAAAAATGGTTCATACTCGCACTAGTAGGGAAACTCCATCCGTGGAAATTTACCATGGTTTGGCAACGTGCAAAAATTACTATGGCTTGGCTATGCAAAAGTACCTACAAGCCCAAAACGACGTTTTATGCGGAAAATATGGCATGTGTGGACCACACGGGTAGGTGTAGGGGCGCCGCTATGTATGGTCGCGTCCGATGTTCACTTACGATTGCAAACGTCCATTGGTCACGGCCCACACCTATTAGGGCGACGAGCGCTAGGCCGTAGAGTACGGCTCGGTCGAGTGATATCTATTCGTCGTGACCCGAAGGAACCGGATGACAAAAAAATCGAGGGCCCCACCACATAAAAATGTAAAAATGGTTCGTACTCGCACTAGTAGGGAAACTCCATCCGTGGAAATTTACCATGGTTTGGCAACGTGCAAAAATTACTATGGCTTGGCTATGCAAAAGTACCTACAAGCCCAAAACGACGTTTTATGCGGAAAATATGGCATGTGTGGACCACACGGGTAGGTGTAGGGGCGCCGCTATGTATGGTCGCGTCCGATGTTCACTTACGATTGCAAACGTCCATTGGTCACGGCCCACACCTATTAGGGCGACGAGCGCTAGGCCGTAGAGTACGGCTCGGTCGGCGATATCTATTCGTCGTGACCGAAGGAACCGGATGACAAAAAAATCGAGGGCCCCACCACATAAAAATGTAAAAATGGTTCGTACTCGCACTAGTAGGGAAACTCCATCCGTGGAAATTTACCATGGTTTGGCAACGTGCAAAAATTACTATGGCTTGGCTATGCAAAAGTACCTACAAGCCCAAAATGACGTTTTATGCGGAAAATATGGCATGTGTGGACCACACGGGTAGGTGTAGGGCGCCGCTATGTATGGTCGCGTCCGATGTTCACTTACGATTGCAAACGTCCATTGGTCACGGCCCACACCTATTAGGGCGACGAGCGCTAGGCCGTAGAGTACGGCTCGGTCGGCGATATCTATTCGTCGTGACCGAAGGAACCGGATGACAAAAAAATCGAGGGCCCCACCACATAAAAATGTAAAAATGGTTCGTACTCGCACTAGTAGGGAAACTCCATCCGTGGAAATTTACCATGGTTTGGCAACGTGCAAAAATTACTATGGCTTGGCTATGCAAAAGTACCTACAAGCCCAAAACGACGTTTTATGCGGAAAATATGGCATGTGTGGACCACACGGGTAGGTGTAGGGGCGCCGCTATGTATGGTCGCGTCCGATGTTCACTTACGATTGCAAACGTCCATTGGTCACGGCCCACACCTATTAGGGCGACGAGCGCTAGGCCGTAGAGTACGGCTCGGTCGGCGATATCTATTCGTCGTGACCGAAGGAACCGGATGACAAAAAAATCGAGGGCCCCACCACATAAAAATGTAAAAATGGTTCGTACTCGCACTAGTAGGGAAACTCCATCCATGGAAATTTACCATGGTTTGGCAACGTGCAAAAATTACTATGGCTTGGCTATGCAAAAGTACCTACAAGCCCAAAACGACGTTTTATGCGGAAAATATGGCATGTGTGGACCACACGGGTAGGTGTAGGGCGCCGCTATGTATGGTCGCGTCCGATGTTCACTTACGATTGCAAACGTCCATTGGTCACGGCCCACACCTATTAGGGCGACGAGCGCTAGGCCGTAGAGTACGGCTCGGTCGGTGATATCTATTCGTCGTGACCGAAGGAACGGATGACAAAAAAATCGAGGGCCCCACCACATAAAAATGTAAAAATGGTTCGTACTCGCACTAGTAGGGAAACTCCATCCGTGGAAATTTACCATGGTTTGGCAACGTGCAAAAATTACTATGGCTTGGCTATGCAAAAGTACCTACAAGCCCAAAATGACGTTTTATGCGGAAAATATGGCATGTGGACCACACGGGTAGGTGTAGGGCGCCGCTATGTATGGTCGCGTCCGATGTTCACTTACGATTGCAAACGTCCATTGGTCACGGCCCACACCTATTAGGGCGACGAGCGCTAGGCCGTAGAGTACGGCTCGGTCGGCGATATCTATTCGTCGTGGACCGAAGGAACCGGATGACAAAAAAATCGAGGGCCCCACCACATAAAAATGTAAAAATGGTTCGTACTCGCACTAGTAGGGAAACTCCATCCGTGGAAATTTACCATGGTTTGGCAACGTGCAAAAATTACTATGGCTTGGCTATGCAAAAGTACCTACAAGCCCAAAACGACGTTTTATGCGGAAAATATGGCATGTGTGGACCACACGGGTAGGTGTAGGGCGCCGCTATGTATGGTCGCGTCCGATGTTCACTTACGATTGCAAATGTCCATTGGTCACGGCCCACACCTATTAGGGCTGACGAGCGCTAGGCCGTAGAGTACGGCTCGGTCGGCGATATCTATTCGTCGTGACCGAAGGAACCAGATGACAAAAAAATCGAGGGCCCCACCACATAAAAATGTAAAAATGGTTCGTACTCGCACTAGTAGGGAAACTCCATCCGTGGAAATTTACCATGGTTTGGCAACGTGCAAAAATTACTATGGCTTGGCTATGCAAAAGTACCTACAAGCCCAAAACGACGTTTTATGCGGAAAATATGGCATGTGTGGACCACACGGGTAGGTGTAGGGGCACCGCTATGTATGGTCGCGTCCGATGTTCACTTACGATTGCAAACGTCCATTGGTCACGGCCCACACCTATTAGGGCGACGAGCGCTAGGCCGTAGAGTACGGCTCGGTCGGCGATATCTATTCGTCGTGACCGAAGGAACCGGATGACAAAAAAATCGAGGGCCCCACCACATAAAAATGTAAAAATGGTTCGTACTCGCACTAGTAGGGAAACTCCATCCGTGGAAATTTACCATGGTTTGGCAACGTACAAAAATTACTATGGCTTGGCTATGCAAAAGTACCTACAAGCCCAAAACGACGTTTTATGCGGAAAATATGGCATGTGTGGACCACACGGGTAGGTGTAGGGGCGCCGCTATGTATGGTCGCGTCCGATGTTCACTTACGATTGCAAATGTCCATTGGTCACGGCCCACACCTATTAGGGCGACGAGCGCTAGGCCGTAGAGTACGGCTCGGTCGGCGATATCTATTCGTCGTGACCGAAGGAACCAGATGACAAAAAAATCAAGGGCCCCACCACATAAAAATGTAAAAATGGTTCGTACTCACACTAGTAGGGAAACTCCATCCGTGGAAATTTACCATGGTTTGGCAACGTGCAAAAATTACTATGGCTTGGCTATGCAAAAGTACCTACAAGCCCAAAACGACGTTTTATGCGGAAAATATGGCATGTGTGGACCACACGGGTAGGTGTAGGGGCGCCGCTATGTATGGTCGCGTCCGATGTTCACTTACGATTGCAAACGTCCATTGGTCACGGCCCACACCTATTAGGGCGACGAGCGCTAGGCCGTAGAGTACGGCTCGGTCGAGCTGATATCTATTCGTCGTGACCGAAGGAACCAGATGACAAAAAAATTGAGGGCCCCACCACATAAAAATGTAAAAATGGTTCGTACTCGCACTAGTAGGGAAACTCCATCCGTGGAAATTTACCATGGTTTGGCAACGTGCAAAAATTACTATGGTTGGCTATGCAAAAGTACCTACAAGCCCAAAACGACGTTTTATGCGGAAAATATGGCATGTGTGGACCACACAGGTAGGTGTAGGGCGCCGCTATGTATGGTCGCGTCCGATGTTCACTTACGATTGCAAATGTCCATTGGTCACGGCCCACACCTATTAGGGCGACGAGCGCTAGGCCGTAGAGTATGGCTCGGTCGAGGCGATATCTATTCGTCGTGACCGAAGGAACCAGATGACAAAAAAATCAAGGGCCCCACCACATAAAAATGTAAAAATGGTTCGTACTCGCACTAGTAGGGAAACTCCATCCGTGGAAATTTACCATGGTTTGGCAACATGCAAAAATTACTATGGCTTGGCTATGCAAAAGTACCTACAAGCCCAAAACGACGTTTTATGCGGAAAATATGGCATGTGTGGACCACACGGGTAGGTGTAGGGGCGCCGCTATGTATGGTCGCGTCCGATGTTCACTTACGATTGCAAACGTCCATTGGTCACGGCCCACACCTATTAGGCGACGAGCGCTAGGCCGTAGAGTACGGCTCGGTCGAGGCGATATCTATTCGTCGTGACCGAAGGAACCGGATGACAAAAAAATCGAGGGCCCCACCACATAAAAATGTAAAAATGGTTCGTACTCGCACTAGTAGGGAAACTCCATCCGTGGAAATTTACCATGGTTTGGCAACGTGCAAAAATTACTATGGCTTGGCTATGCAAAAGTACCTACAAGCCCAAAACGACGTTTTATGCGGAAAATATGGCATGTGTGGACCACATGGGTAGGTGTAGGGCGCCGCTATGTATGGTCGCGTCCGATGTTCACTTACGATTGCAAACGTCCATTGGTCACGGCCCACACCTATTAGGGCGACGAGCGCTAGGCCGTAGAGTACGGCTCGGTCGAGCGATATCTATTCGTCGTGACCGAAGGAACCGGATGACAAAAAAATCGAGGGCCCCACCACATAAAAATGTAAAAATGGTTCGTACTCGCACTAGTAGGGAAACTCCATCCGTGGAAATTTACCATGGTTTGGCAACGTGCAAAAATTACTATGGCTTGGCTATGCAAAAGTACCTACAAGCCCAAAATGACGTTTTATGCGGAAAATATGGCATGTGTGGACCACACGGGTAGGTGTAGGGGCGCCGCTATGTATGGTCGCGTCCGATGTTCACTTACGATTGCAAACGTCCATTGGTCACGGCCCACACCTATTAGGGCGACGAGCGCTAGGCCGTAGAGTACGGCTCGGTCGAGCGATATCTATTCGTCGTGACCGAAGGAACCGGATGACAAAAAATCGAGGGCCCCACCACATAAAAATGTAAAAATGGTTCGTACTCGCACTAGTAGGGAAACTCCATCCGTGGAAATTTACCATGGTTTGGCAACGTGCAAAAATTACTATGGCTTGGCTATGCAAAAGTACCTACAAGCCCAAAACGACGTTTTATGCGGAAAATATGGCATGTGTGGACCACACGGGTAGGTGTAGGGCGCCGCTATGTATGGTCGCGTCCGATGTTCACTTACGATTGCAAAAGTCCATTGGTCACGGCCCACACCTATTAGGGCGACGAGCGCTAGGCCGTAGAGTACGGCTCGGTCGAGCGATATCTATTCGTCGTGACCGAAGGAACCGGATGACAAAAAAATCGAGGGCCCCACCACATAAAAATGTAAAAATGGTTCGTACTCGCACTAGTAGGGAAACTCCATCCGTGGAAATTTACCATGGTTTGGCAACGTGCAAAAATTACTATGGCTTGGCTATGCAAAAGTACCTACAAGCCCAAAATGACGTTTTATGCGGAAAATATGGCATGTGGACCACACGGGTAGGTGTAGGGCGCCGCTATGTATGGTCGCGTCCGATGTTCACTTACGATTGCAAACGTCCATTGGTCACGGCCCACACCTATTAGGGCGACGAGCGCTAGGCCGTAGAGTACGGCTCGGTCGGCGATATCTATTCGTCGTGACCGAAGGAACCAGATGACAAAAAAATCGAGGGCCCCACCACATAAAAATGTAAAAATGGTTCATACTCGCACTAGTAGGGAAACTCCATCCGTGGAAATTTACCATGGTTTGGCAACGTGCAAAAATTACTATGGTTGGCTATGCAAAAGTACCTACAAGCCCAAAACGACGTTTTATGCGGAAAATATGGCATGTGTGGACCACACGGGTAGGTGTAGGGCGCCGCTATGAATGGTCGCGTCCGATGTTCACTTACGATTGCAAATGTCCATTGTTCACGGCCCACACCTATTAGAGGCGACGAGCGCTAGGCCGTAGAGTACGGCTCGGTCGGCGATATCTATTCGTCATGACCGAAGGAACCAGATGACAAAAAAATCAAGGGCCCCACCACATAAAAATGTAAAAATGGTTCGTACTCACACTAGTAGGGAAACTCCATCCGTGGAAATTTACCATGGTTTGGCAACGTGCAAAAATTACTATGGCTTGGCTATGCAAAAGTACCTACAAGCCCAAAACGACGTTTTATGCGGAAAATATGGCATGTGTGGACCACACGGGTAGGTGTAGGGGCACCACTATGTATGGTCACGTCCGATGTTCACTTACGATTGCAAACGTCCATTGGTCACGGCCCATACCTATTAGGGCGACGAGCGCTAGGCCGTAGAGTACTGCTCGGTCGAGCAGATATCTATTCGTCATGACCGAAGGAACCGGATGACAAAAAAATCGAGGGCCCCACCACATAAAAATGTAAAAATGGTTCGTACTCGCACTAGTAGGGAAACTCCATCCGTGGAAATTTACCATGGTTTGGCAACGTACAAAAATTACTATGGTTGGCTATGCAAAAGTACCTACAAGCCCAAAACGACGTTTTATGTGGAAAATATGGCATGTGTGGACCACACGGGTAGGTGTAGGGCGCCGCTATGTATGGTCGCGTCCGATGTTCACTTACGATTGCAAATGTCCATTGTTCACGGCCCACACCTATTAGGCGACGAGCGCTAGGCCGTAGAGTATGGCTCGGTCGAGGTGATATCTATTCGTCATGACCAAAGAAACCAGATGACAAAAAAATCAAGGGCCCCACCACATAAAAATGTAAAAATGGTTCGTACTCGCACTAGTAGGGAAACTCCATCTGTGGAAATTTACCATGGTTTGGCAACATGCAAAAATTACTATGGCTTGGCTATGCAAAAGTACCTACAAGCCCAAAACGACGTTTTATGCGGAAAATATGGCATGTGTGGACCACACGGGTAGGTGTAGGGGTGCCGCTATGTATGGTCGCGTCCGATGTTCACTTACGATTGCAAACGTCCATTGGTCACGGCCCACACCTATTAGGGCGACGAGCGCTAGGCCGTAGAGTACGGCTTGGTCGAGCTGATATCTATTCTCGTGACCGAAGGAACCAGATGACAAAAAAATAGAGGGCCCCACCACATAAAAATGTAAAAATGGTTCGTACTCACACTAGTAGGGAAACTCCATCCGTGGAAATTTACCATGGTTTGGCAATGTGCAAAAATTACTATGGCTTGGCTATGCAAAAGTACCTACAAGCCCAAAACGACGTTTTATGCGGACAATATGGCATGTGTGGACCACACGGGTAGGTGTAGGAGCGCCGCTATGTATGGTCGCGTCTGATGTTCACTTACAATTGCAAACGTCCATTGGTCACGGCCCACGCCTATTAGGGCGACGAGCGCTAGGCCGTAGAGTACGGCTCGGTCGAGCTGATATCTATTCGTCGTGACCGAAGGAACCAGATGACAAAACAATCGAGGGCCCCACCACATAAAAATGTAAAAATGGTTCGTACTCGCACTAGTAGGGAAACTCCATCCGTGGAAATTTACCATGGTTTGGCAACGTGCAAAAATTACTATGGCTTGGCTATGCAAAAGTACCTACAAGCCCAAAATGACGTTTTATGCGGAAAATATGGCATGTGTGGACCACACGGGTAGGTGTAGGGCGCCGCTATGTATGGTCGCGTCCGATGTTCACTTACGATTGCAAACGTCCATTGGTCACGGCCCACACCTATAGGGCGACGAGCGCTAGGCCGTAGAGTACGGCTCGGTCGAGGCGATATCTATTCGTGGTGACCGAAGGAACCAGATGACAAAAAAAATCGAGGGCCCCACCACATAAAAATGTAAAAATGGTTCGTACTCGCACTAGTAGGGAAACTCCATCCGTGGAAACTTGCCATGTTTTGACAACGTGCAAAAATTACTATGGCTTGGCTATGCTAAAGTACCTACAAGCCCAAAATGACGTTTTATGCGGAAAATATGGCATCTGTGGACCACACGGGTAGGTGTAGGGGCGCCGCTATGTATGGTCGCGTCCGATGTTCACTTACGATTGCAAACGTCCATTGGTCACGGCCCACACCTATTAGGGCGATGAGCGCTAGGCCGTAGAGTACGGCTCGGTCGAGCTGATATCTATTCGTCGTGACCGAAGGAACCAGATGACAAAAAAAATCGAGGGCCCCACCACATAAAAATGTAAAAATGGTTCGTACTCACACTAGTAGGGAAACTCCATCCGTGGAAATTTACCATGGTTTGGCAACGTGCAGAAATTACTATGGTTGGCTATGCAAAACTACCTACAAGCCCAAAACGACGTTTTATGCGGAAAATATGGCATGTGTGGACCACACAGGTAGGTGTAGGGGCGCCGCTATGTATGGTCGCGTCCGATGTTCACTTACGATTGCAAACGTCCATTGGTCACGGCCCACACCTATCAGGGCGATGAGCGCTAGGCCGTAGAGTACGGCTTGGTCGAGCTGATATCTATTCGTGGTGACCGAAGGAACCAGATGACAAAAAAAATCGAGGGCCCCACCACATAAAAATGTAAAAATGGTTCGTACTCGCACTAGTAGGGAAACTCCATCCTTGGAAATTTACCATGGTTTGGCAACGTGCAAAAATTACTATGGCTTGGCTATGCAAAAGTAACTACAAGCCCAAAACGACGTTTTATGCGGAAAATATGGCATGTGTGGACCACACGGGTAGGTGTAAGGGCGCCGCTATGTATGGTCGCGTCCGATGTTCACTTACGATTGCAAACATCCATTGGTCACGGCCCACACCTATCAGGGCGACGAGCGCTAGGCCGTAGAGCACGGCTCGGTCGAGCTGATATCTAATCGTGGTGACCGAAGGAACCAGATGACAAAAAAATTGAGGGCCCCACCACATAAAAATGTAAAAATGGTTCGTACTCGCACTAGTAGGGAAACTCCATCCGTGGAAATTTACCATGGTTTGGCAACGTGCAAAAATTACTATGGCTTGGCTATGCAAAAGTACCTACAAGCCCAAAATGACGTTTTATGCGGAAAATATGGCATGTGTGGACCACACGGGTAGGTGTAGGGGCGCCGCTATATATGGTCGCGTCTGATGTTCACTTACGATTGCAAACGTCCATTGGTCACGGCCCACACCTATTAGGGCGACGAGCGCTAGGCCGTAGAGTACGGCTCGGTCGAGCTGATATCTATTCGTCGTGACCGAAGGAACCAGATGACAAAAAAATCAAGGGCCCCACCACATAAAAATGTAAAAAAAGTTCGTACTCGCACTAGTAGGGAAACTCCATTCGTGGAAATTTACCATGGTTTGGCAACGTGCAAAAATTACTATGGTTGGCTATGCAAAAGTACCTACAAGCCCAAAACGACGTTTTATGTGGAAAATATGGCATGTGTGGACCACATAGGTAGGTGTAGGGCGCCGCTATGTATGGTCGCGTCCGATGTTCACTTACGATTGCAAATGTCCATTGTTCACGGCCCACACCTATTAGGGCGACGAGCGCTAGGCCGTAGAGTACGGCTCGGTCGAGCTGATATCTATTCGTCATGACCGAAGGAACCAGATGACAAAAAAATCAAGGGCCCCACCACATAAAAATGTAAAAATGGTTCATACTCGCACTAGTAGGGAAACTCCATCCGTGGAAATTTACCATGGTTTGGCAACGTGCAAAAATTACTATGGCTTGGCTATGCAAAAGTACCTACAAGCCCAAAACGATGTTTTATGCGGAAAATATGGCATGTGTGGACCACGAGTAGGTGTAGGGGCGCCGCTATGTATGGTCGCGTCCGATGTTCACTTACGATTGCAAACGTCCATTCGTCACGGCCCACACCTATCGGGCGACGAGCGCTAGGCCGTAGAGTACGGCTCGGTCGAGCCGATATCTCTTCGTCGTGACCGAAGGAACCGGATGACAAAAAAATCGAGGGCCCCACCACATAAAAATGTAAAAATGGTTCGTACTCGCACTAGTAGGGAAACTCCATCCGTGGAAATTTACCATGGTTTGGCAACGTGCAAAAATTACTATGGCTTGGCTATGCAAAAGTACCTACAAGCCCAAAATGACGTTTTATGCGGAAAATATGGCATGTGTGGACCACACGGGTAGGTGTAGGGGCGCCACTATATATGGTCGTGTCCGATGTTCACTTACGATTGCAAACGTCCATTGGTCATGGCCCACACCTATTAGGGCGATGAGCGCTAGGCCGTAGAGTACGGCTCGGTCGAGCTGATATCTATTCGTCGTGACCGAAGGAACCAGATGACAAAAAAATCGAGGGCCCCACCACATAAAAATGTAAAAATGGTTCATACTCGCACTAGTAGGGAAACTCCATCCGTGGAAATTTACCATGGTTTGGCAACGTGCAAAAATTACTATGGTTGGCTATGCAAAAGTACCTACAAGCCCAAAACGACGTTTTATGCGGAAAATATGGCATGTGTGGACCACACGGGTAGGTGCAGGGCCGCCGCTATGTATGGTCGCGTCCGATGTTCACTTACGATTGCAAAAGTCCATTGTTCACGGCCCACACCTATTAGGGCGACGAGCGCTAGGCCGTAGAGTACAGCTTGGTCGAGCTGATATTTATTCGTCATGACCGAAGGAACCAGATGACAAAAAAATCAAGGGCCCCACCACACAAAAATGTAAAAATGGTTCATACTCGCACTAGTAGGGAAACTCCATCCGTGGAAATTTACCATGGTTTGGCAACGTGAAAAATTACTATGGCTTGGCTATGCAAAAGTACCTACAAGCCCAAAATGACGTTTTATGCGGAAAATATGGCATCTGTGGACCACACGGGTAGGTGTAGGGGCGCCGCTATATATGGTCGTGTCCGATGTTCACTTACGATTGCAAACGTCCATTGGTCACGGCCCACACCTATTAGGGCGACGAGCGCTAGGCTGTAGAGTACGGCTCGGTCGAGCTGATATCTATTGGTCGTGACCGAAGGAACCAGATGACAAAAAAATCAAGGGCCCCACCACATAAAAATGTAAAAATGGTTCATACTTACACTAGTAGGGAAACTCCATCCGTGGAAATTTACCATGGTTTGGCAACATGCAAAAATTACTATGGTTGGCTATACAAAAGTACCTACAAGCCCAAAACGACGTTTTATGCGGAAAATATGGCATGTGTGGACCACACAGGTAGGTGTAGGGGCGCCGCTATGTATGGTCGCGTCCGATGTTCACTTACGATTGCAATGTCCATTGTTGTTCTGAGGCAAAACCTCAGAACCCCCTCCGGTGGTTAGACCGAATGGACTCACAAAGTAAAGCTGAATCTACTTACGAAACAACACACGGAACACGAAATGGAAAGAAGAACATCAGCTCAATGCATTCCATTATATCTCGATCCCTTGTACAGTCCCATCAGGGCAGTATTTATAGGCGCCCGTAGGCCTTTACATGACTATAATGCCCTTGGGCCACTTCTCCCGAGCTCTCCCGCTGGTTGGTAGTGAGGGCGTAACGGTCTTCTTGGTGCTTTTCCAAAGGTTGCGGTCCGAATGGCCGACAACACCGGGCCCCGGACGGCCCGAGCAATCCTCTCGGGAGAGCGCGGCATGACGTCCCGCACAAGTAAAAATTCCGCCCGCCGCCAGTCTTGATTCGGTTAGGGCACCGAAGCCCCCAGTGCGGGTGCTTCGGTAACCTTGCCTCCGGGCGAGCTAGACCATTAGTTCGGCGTCGGCCGTCGACCTCGAGATGACCGAATCCGCTTGGTGACGATTCGGTTGCCTTGACCGAATCCGCTCGGTGCTGATTCGGTTACCCGACCGAATTGACCATTCGTCACTTTGGCGGGACGGGGTGCCTAGGTCCGGTTGTCACCCAACGGTAGCCCTCGGCGGTGACCGAATTGACTTGTTTTCAATTCGGCCGCCGTTGACTCGATGATAACCGAAGTACCAAGCGCCGTCCGCGGAGAGGACGATTTTTTTTTTTTACTTCGTTGATTTGCCTCGGGATACGTGACCGAGGCGGTAGGCTTGACCGCTGAACGGCCGCGGCGGGTGCCTATAAAAAGCCCCCCTGACCGCCAGCGGTCACTTTCCGCCACGCGCACCGCTGAGCCCCCTTTGCCAATTCGGTGCCTCAGCGGCTGATTCGGCGTATTGTTTCGGCGTGTTGCAATCGACGTATTCGGTGCATTCGACCGAAACACAATTTCGGCTTCCTAGCCCACCGGTGTGCTTCGTTCTCTCCGCCGAGTCTTCCTTCGGTTTCCTCCAAGGTGATGACCTCTTTGCGTTTAGCTCTTCATCCGTGAACGGCTTTGCCGAAGCGTTCTCAATTTCGAACTTCGGTATACTTGACTTTGCTTCATTGTTTTTAATCTCCCGTTTTCTTCCTTTTATAGTCACGGTGGGTTTTTTCATTGTGTATCACTAACCATGTCGCGGGTCCTGACTAGTGCTGATGCTTCGGCTTCTGGAGCCGAATCGGGTGATGAATCGGTCTCGGCTTCTGAATCCGCTTCCGGGTCGAGTTCTAGTGAAAGCAGTGAGCATAACATTCCACCAGGGAAAAGGCCCATGCCTCTCAGAGCTATTCTGCCCGAATCTGATGAAACAGAAACTGACGAAGAGGATGAGGACCAGGATGAATATGTTGAATGCTTTGATTCATCGAAGGTGAGAAAGAGGCTCGTGTCGCTCGGGGCCGGGACGAGAGTAGTTCGGCTCCTCGTCCGAAGAGGTAGCCGAACCCGCCCCCGCTCGACCACCGAGGCCATCCCGAGGACCAAGGCACGGGCTGGCTGGTCATGCCGCCTTGATCGGTCCAAATCCACCGTGCGGATGCTGAATCAATATCAACGTGATGGCGTTTTGACCCCCGAAGAGTGTAGCCGAAGCCGATCTCCCAGGACCGAAGAATACCCGAAGACCGAACCTTATGAAGCTCTTGTATTCGGGGACTATTTCCGGGCGGGCTACACTTCCTGTTGAAGGTTTCGTAGCTGAAGTTTTGGATGCCTTCAACCTGCAGCTTCACCATCTAACGCCGAATGCCATAGTGCGTCTGAGTGGCTATGCTATGGCACAGAAAATGATGGGCAGTGAGCTAAGTGTTTCGGTGTTTGCTCGGCACTATGAAACTCAGTTGTACTCTACCTATGGGACCGATGATGCCGGAACCAAGGAACTTCGGTTAGAAGTGGGGTCGTATAACTTTGTCCCCGCCGGGGGTAACACCGTCGCTTGCATAGTGCCAACTTTTAAGAACAAGTGGCAAGATTGGAAGAAGCACTTGGTTTTACTACCGCGTGTGTGAGTGATGCCGAAGTAGCACTTGCTAAGGAAGAAAGCCGACCGAAAGCTCATCCTCTAGTTTCGGTCATGACTCGGATGGAGGGACTCGTTTCGGCTCCCGAGATGGCTATGGGGCCGCTTGATGATCCGGCCTTTGCCGAATCCTATCGGCGAAACGGCGAAAAGGCAAACAGTAGGGATCTACTTGAGGAAATGCTTTCTCATGGCCGGTGGCCACTTTGCACAAGCATGAAGTTTGACGGTTTTTCGTACTATAAAGGGTACCGAGGGCCTTCGGTCAATGCGTCCTGTGCCGCCCGGCTATGATTCGGATTCGAATTTGTCAAGGAGATGGAGAAGCGAGCCAATCGGCTGTGTGATCCATACAATGATAAAGAGTATGATTTGAGCATGGCCAAGCTTGGGTCCCTTCGGCGCCTCAACCGAATTTGGGAACGCATGAATGTAGAGTATCCTGATCGCCTTCCCCCAATCAAGAGAAGGAGGGTTGATGCCGAAGTTGGTCCGGCTGATTCGGCCCCATTGCTGTCTGCGTCACGCGGTCGCGGGGGCGCCCGGGCCCCAGGACGTGGCGCTCAAAACATCCGCGGAACGCGACAGGCCGAAGCGCAACGGCGCCGGGAAGTTGGACGCCCGAAACGGCATCGAGAAGACGAAGACGTCCGGGTATGTCGCATGCTTGCCAAGCGTGAATGGGTGAAACCCATAAAACGAGCCGCAATCAAGTTATTGCCGCACCCGAAGCGATTCGGTCATGTCGGGTCAAACGGTAGAAAAACTTGGCTTAGACATCTAACTTGCACTTTTCATTGCGCAACTAACTCGTTTTAACCGCCCGACATTTTATTGTGTAATTCGGCTTGTTTTGATTCGGTTTTTCTCTACGAATGGCGGGAGTTTGCGGAATCCGGCGAGGAAGCTTCATCCATGGTCCGGCGGCAAGATGAGGAGTGCTCGCGACCTGGCGGTCGACGACCAGCCGACCGTGAGCGGATTCAAGCTAACGTCGAAGAAGCGGAAGGTTGGCCGAGATGGAGCTACTTCGGCTCACACCTCGCAGCTTCGGTCTAGGGGAGCCTCCAGCGGCTTAAGTGCGGGGTGCCCCTGCCGAAGCTGTTGCCCGACCCGCCGAAGCTGCTACGCAGGCCACTTCGGGTACTGTGCCGGAGATTGCAGGCGGCCCCCGGAGTATCACCCCTGTTGTTCGGCAGCCTGGTAAGTCTCGGTTTCATGCCGAATCAACGCGCATGACACCGGAGATGTCCACGAATGTCTTGCTTGGCAAAGGGTTTGTTCCCCTTGAGCCGTCAAGCTTTCGTTTCGGCCCAATGAGGGTGTATTCGGGCTCGTGTTCTGCTGATGAACATAGCCCGAACGGGAAGAGACTTATGAACTTGCTCGTGCTTTAGGAGTTGATTCGACGCTCGTTTGGTGGCGTACGTGGACCCCGCGGAGTGGGTATTTTGCCCTCCCAAGCCGCTTTAGGCTTCGGTCGGGGGAGTGTGGCTCGTCCTTTTCGGCCGCCCGGACCGAACAGGCCTTGCTTGCTACAGACCGAAATGAGATGCTTTCGGCTATCAACTTTCATGCCATTTCGGTGAGTCCTTTGTTGCCCGCGCATTTAATTTCTTGGTTCGAGAAATTTTATAAGCATTGGCATTTGTCTTCTTGTTTGATCGCAGGCTTCGGTTTTATCTGGCGCGTTGCTGAAGCAAGGCCATGCTACCCTGGCCCATGCCGAAAAGCGGCTTCTCCTCAAGGACAAGGAAATTAGACGGCCTGGAGACTAAGCCGGCGGACACCGAAGGCCTTCTCACTCGGGAGGTTGGGAAAACCGAGCGGCTTTGGACGCTCAACGGCGGGCCGAAGCCGCTCGGAGACCCGAAACGGCTTGAGCGAGATGCGCGTCAAGATGCCGAAAGGGCTCAAGCCGCCGAGCGCACAGTGGGTGAAAAGCTGAATGAGTTAGCTCTCCTTCTTCGCCGAGTGGTGAACGGCGTCGGTGGGGATTGTGCGCCCCCTGCTGCTGACGAGCCGGCGCTGGAGAAGATTCGGTTTCTTAACCGAGAGCTATCCCAGCTGGACCACGATATTCAGCTGGGCCGCGAGTATGCTGGATTTGAAACAGCACGTGCCCTAATGAGGGCGGTGAAGGAGGAGGGCTGCGATCATTTTGAGAAGGCCACATGCTTTGAGAATGCCATGAGCTACTGGAAACCGACGGTGATGTCCAAATTTCTTTGCTAAAAGGTGGTTCTTTGACCTTTTCGGACCGAAGCCTGGAGGGCGAGACTTGGCTACGCCGGGCAGCCTATGCTTGTGCAAGGGTAACTAATTTTGCTGTCTTGCTTGATTTTTCTTTCGGTATTTGTACAATTTCGGTTAATACCGTCGAAAACCGATATGGCTTCCGATATTGCGGGATCCTAGCGAGAAACCGGCTATCAAGGAGCGGGTCCAAGCTTACATGGAAGAGCGCGATGCTCGGGAGGGCTCCCCGGCCGTGCATACACCGGTGGGCACCCCGAAGCCCCTCTCGCTATTGCCGAGGAGACCGCCGAAGAAGGACAAGCACTTGGCGATCCAGAAGGAACAAGGACCGAATCTGTTTCGTTTTGCCGGTCCTCATGATGCTCCCGCACCGAACCCCTCTACCTCGACTCCCGAAGTTTGAACCACTTGCGCGTGGTTGTGAAAACACACTAAGTGTTTCTGTTAAGTTGGTTAACTTTGCGGCCGGCATGTTGGCTGAATGGGCGTCTGATGTAATGCTACAAATTTAAGTTGGGATGTGGCTTCGGCTCTTAAAGCCGAATTGCTTAGGATAATACAATCGGTGCTGAAGTTAGGTTCGACCGAATGCGTATTGCTGGGGTCGGCGTTTATTTCGGTGTGTGATGCTCTTCGGTCTTCGAGCCGAATTCGTGCTTGAAAAGTGCCGTCCCGCCCCACCTTTTTGGACCGAAGAGCGAGCGACTAGCTATCCTTAACTGAGGATTCGGTTTGAGTATCCGAATCAGTACCGGATGCTATTTGTTGGTTTTCGAGGCCAAGCGTGAGCCGGCTTTGCCTGATTGGATTTGTAATGCGGATAGCTATCGTGTTACCCTTCGGTCTTCATACCGGTTCAAGGTGTGCTTGGAAAGCGCCGTCCCCCCGTCTTTTTAGACCGAAGGGGTGCGTTTTGCTTAGTTGATGTTGGATTGTTCGGCTATTACGCTGGATTGGTTTGTAGCATTCGGTAACCGAATTCGATGGGCTTGCAACCCGTTCGCCGCCTGTCTTTTTGGACCGAGGGACTGTTTTTAAACAATAAATGCGATGTATATCTCTTTATTTTCTTATTACAAATGTGCCAATGCTGGCTGTTACAGTTGATGGCTTATTTGTAGCAGTAAGGTGATGCATCACCACCCAAAATGTCTTCGGCTTGATCGAGGCCCTTCTGTGGCCCTGCAGTTTGTGGCTAGGATGCAGAAACCCATGGTGGATGCGGTTGTGTTGTATACACGTTATATTCGGGTAGCAGAGGAGCTCACCGCATCTGGTTTCAGTGCTCTTAGCAAGGATAGTTCGGTCCTCGCAAGATATATGTCAGCGGTCACAGTCCCAAGGTCAGACCCGATCTCAACCAGGCAAGTGGCCGAATAGCAGGGTCCACCCATCGCGTTCTGTTCTACACCACCATAGATCATGGTGCAACGCTGTGCGATGTCAGAATGAGGATCTCTTGCTGGAGCTTCGGTTAGTCAGCCAAAGCCAATGCAACACACACTTCGGCTGGCATCACCCGCCACGAGAGCTTCTCCATCTGAGAGTTCGGACAATGCCGGCACCACAGATTCTTCAACCAGTACAGCGGGTGGCGTTAGGGCATGATGTATCAAGTAATAACGTGTATGCCACATAACGCCATCCACCACGGGTTTGTGCATCCTAGCAACAAATTGCAGGGCCACATGGAGACTTCGTTCAAACCGAAGATACTTCGGGTGGTTATGTACCAACATAGTGTTATAAAAAGCTCGCAGTTGTAACATAGCACTGGCAATTTTATAATAACAAAATAAAGATATATATCGCTACATTCATTGTTTTAAATCATTCCCTCAGTCTAAAAAGACGGGGTGGAACGGGTTGAAAGCCCATCAGAATTCGGCTACCGAATTCTTCTGACCAATCCAGCGCAATAGCTCAACAGTCTAAAATCAACTAAGTAACGCGCACCCCTTCGGTCTAAAAAGACGGGGCGGGACGGCGCTTTCTAAATTCAACTAAATTTGGTACAAAAACCGAAGGGCAGCACGATAGTTATTCGCGTAACAAGTCCAGGCAGACAAACCTTGCTTAATACTTGGCCTTGGGCAAAGTCAACTAAGTCTTTGGTAGCGATTCGGTCTGGCAAACCGAATCATCAATCAAAGTCAACCAGTCGCGCGCTCTTCGGTCTAAAAAGACGGGGCGGGACGGCGCTTTTCAAGCACTTGCTCAGCTCTAAGACCGAAGAGCAGCACACACCGAAAGCAAGCGCCAAACCCACTGATACGCATTCGGTTAACACAAACTTTAACATCAAAAGTATTATCCTAGGCAAGTCGGCTTTAAGAGCCCAAGCCACATTCAAACTTAAACTTGTAGCATTACAGAAACACCCACATACGACCAACAAGCTGGCCGAATACGTTCAACAAACTTAACAAAGTGTCATGGGAATTTCAGCAAATCACAACCACATAGTTCAAACACCAGGCGCTGAGGAAGAAGCGTTCAAAGCAGGAGCCCCATGAGGGCCGGCAGTCGAAGCAGATTCGGTTTGTTCTCTTCCATCTTGAACGCCAGGTGCTTGCGCTGCGGCTGCGGGCTCTTCAGCAGAAGCATGGGGGGCTTCAGGAGTACCAACCGGTGTTTGCACGGCTGGGGAACCTTCCCGGGCATTACGCTCCTCCATGTAGGCCTCGACCCTAGCCTTGATAGCTGGTCGTTCACTGGGATCCTGCGAAAGGCAAGATATACCGAATGTGACAACCGAATATGACAGAAGAAGTCAGTTACCCTGGCGCAAGCATAAGCAGCCCGGAGAAGAGCCAAATCTCGCCCTCCGGCTTCGGTCCAGAAGAAGTCAAAGAACCACTTCTTGGCAGCAGCTTGAACATCTTCATCAGGCTTCCAGTAACTCATGGCGTTTCCAAAGCAAGTGGCCCTGGCAAAGTGATCACAGCCTTCTTCTTTCACCGCTTTCATCAGAGCGCGCACGGTTTCAAAACCAGCATATTCGCGGCCTAGTTGAATGGCATGATCGAGCTGGGACATCTCTTGATTGAGTAACCGAATCTTCGCAAGCGCCGATTCGGTAGCAGCGGGGGGGCTCGCAGTCTCCACCAACGCCATTTAAGATTCGGCGCAGTAAGAGAGTTAGCTCATCTAGCTTCTCACCAGCAGTGCGTTCAGCGGCTTGGCTTCTTTCGGCAGCACGACGTGCATCCCGCTCAAGCTGCTTCTGGGTCTCCAGGGCGGCTTCGGTTTGCCTTTGGGCATGCAGGGCTGCTTCGGTCTTCCCAACCTCTTGTGTAAGGAGGTTTTCGGTGTCCGCAAGCTTAGCTTCCAGCCGTTTCACCTCTTTCTCCCGAAGAAGAAGTTGCTTCTCAGCGTGGGCAAGGGTGGCATGGCCCTGCTTTATCGGGGCCGGTACTGGACGGGACCGAAGCCTACGAGCAAATAGGAAGATAAATACCGGTACTTGTAAAAGTTGTTGGAAAACATGAAGCCGAGCATTCGAGCGTCATAGGGCACTTACCGAAATGGCATGGAAGTTAATAGCCGAAAGCGGCTCATTTCGGTCCGTCGCCGCGCAAGGCTTGTTCGGTTTGGCTCGCCGAAAAGGACGAGCCACATTCCATACCGAAGCCTACAGCAGCTTGAGAGGGTAAAATACCCACTTCGCGAGGATCCACATACGCCACCAAACGGGCATCAGAGTCAACTCCTAAAGCATGAGCAAGTTCGTAAGTCTCTTCCCGTTCGGGGCTGTGTTCATCAGCGGAGCACGAGCCCGAATACACCTTCATCGGACCGAAACAAAAGCTAGACGGTTCAAGGGAAACAAAACCCTTGCCGAATAGGACATTTGTGGACATCTCAGGCGTCATGCGCGTTGATTCGGCATGAAACCGAGACTTACCATGTTGACGAGCAGCTGGGGTAATGTTGCGAAGCCCACCGGCAGCCTCCAGCACATTGCCCGAAGTAGCTTGGTGGCGTTTCGGTGGCCGGGTAGCGGTTCGGGCGGAGCCCCGAGACTTAGGCCGCCGGTTGCCACTACCGGCCCAAGGCGAGTGCGGGAGCCAAAGTGGCTCCATCCCGGACCTTCCTCCTCTTGGACGGCACCTTGAAGCTGCTCATAGTGGGTTGCTCATCAATCGCCAGGTCTCGGGCACTCCTCATCTTGCCAGCCATGGATGAAGCTTCCTCGCTGGATTCCGCAAACTCCTGCCAGACAGAGAGAAAACCGAATCAAAACAAGCCGAATTACACAATAAAATGTCAGGCAGTTAAAACGAGTTAGTTGCGCAATGAAAAGTGCAAGTTAGATGTCTAAGCCAAGTCTCTCTACCGTTTGACCCGACATGACCGAATCAGCTTCGGGCGCGGCAATAACTTGATTGCGGCTCTGTTTTATGGGTTTCACCCATTCACGCTTGGCAAGCATGCGACATACCCGGACGTCTTCGTCTTCTCGATGCCGTTTCGGGCGTCCAACTTCCCGGCGCCGTTGCGCATCGGCCTGGCGCGTTCCGTGAATGTTCTGAGCGCCACGTCCTGGGGCCCGGGCGCCCCCGCGACCGCGTGCCGCAGACGGCAATGGAGCCGAATCAGCCGGACCAACTTCGGCATCAACCCTCCTTCTCTTGATTGGGGGAAGCCGATCAGGATACTCTACATTCATGCGTTCCCAAATTCGGTTGAGGCGCCGAAGGGACCCAAGCTTGGCCATGCTCAAATCATACTCTTTATCATTGTATGGATCACACAGTCGATTGGCTCGCTTCTCCATCTCCTTTACAAATTCAGAATCCGAATCATAGCCAGGCGGACAGACAGATTGACCGAAGGCCCTCGGTACCCTTTATAATACGAAAAACCGTCAAACTTCATGCTTGTGCAAAGTGGCCACTGGCCATGAGAAAGCATTTCCTCAATTAGATCCCGGCTGGTCTGCCTTTCGGCTGTCTGCCGATAGGATTCGGCAGCAGCATCATCAAGCGGCCCCATAGCCATCTCGGGAGCCGAAACGAGTCCCTCCATCTGAGTCATGACCGAAACTAGAGGATGGGCTTTCGGTCGGCCTTCTTCCTTAGCAAGTGCTACTTCAGCATCACTGCAGACGCGGTAGTAAAACCAGTGTTTTTTCCAATCTTGCCACTTGTTCTTAAAAGTTGGCACTATGCAAGCAGCGGTGTTACCCCGAGCAGGGACAAAGTTATACGACCCCACTTCTAACCGAAGGTCCTTGGTTCCGGCATCATCGGTCCCATAGGTGGAATACAACTGAGTTTCATAGTGCCGAGCAAACACCGGAACACTTAGCTCACTGCCCATCATTTTCTGAGCCATAGCATAGCAACTCGACGCACTATGGCATTCGGCGTTAGATGGTGAAGCCGCGGGTTGAAGGCATCCAAAACTTCAGCTACGAAACCTTCAACGAGGGAAGTGTAGCCCGGCCCGGAAATAGTCCCTGAATACAAGAGCTTCATAAGGTTCGGGCTTCGGGTATTCTTCGGTCCTGGGAGATCGGCTTCGGCTACGCTCTTCGGGGGTCAAAACGCCATCACGTTGATATTGATTCAGCATCCGCACGGTGGATTTGGACCGATCAAGGCGGCATGACCAGCCGGTGTGCCTTGGTCCTCGGGATGGCCTCGGTGGTCGAGCGGGGGCGGTCGGCTACCTCTTCGGCACGAGGAGCCGAACTACTCTCGGCCCGGCCCCGGCAAGACACGAGCCTCTTTCTCACCTTCGATGAATCAAAGCATTCAACATATTCATCCGGTCCTCATCCTCTTCGTCGGTTTGTTTCATCGATTCGGGCGCAGATTCGGCGGGGAATAGCTCGAGAGGCATGGGCCTTTTCCCCGGTGGAATGTTATGCTCTTTGCTTTCACTAGAACTCGACCCGGAAGCGGATTCGAAGCCGAGACCGATTCATCACCCGATTCGGCTCCGTGGCCGAAGCATCGGCACTAGTCGGGCCCCGCGACATGGTTAGTGATACACAATGAAAAAACCCACCGTGACTATAAAAGGAAGAAAACGGGAGATTAAAAACAATGAAGCAAAGTCAAGTATACCGAGTTCGAAATTGAGAACGCTTCGGCAAAGCTGTTCACGGATGAAGAGCTAAACGCAGTAGGTCATCACCTTGGAGGAAACCGAAGGGAAGACTCGGCGGAGAACGAAGCACACCGGTGGGCTAGGAAGCCAAAATTGTGTTTCGGTCGAATGCACCGAATACGTCGATTGCAACACGCCGAAACAATACGCCGAATCAGCCGCTGAGGCACCGAATTGGCAAAGGGGGCTCAGCGGTGCGCGTGGCGAAAAGTGACCGCTGGCGGTCGGGGGCTTTTATAGGCACCCGCCGCGGCCGTTCAGCGGTCAAGCCTACCGCCTCGGCCACGTATCCCGAGGCAAATCAACGGTAAAAAAATCGTCCTCTCCGCGGGACGGCGCTTGGTACTTCGGTTATCATCAGCGAGTCAGCGGCAGCCGAATTGAAAACAAGTCAATTCGGTCACCGCTGAGGGGCTACTGTTGGGTGACAACCGGGACCTAGGCACCCCGTCCCGCCAAAGTGACGAATGGTCAATTCGGTCGGGTAACCGAATCAGCACCGAGCGGATTCGGTCAAGGCAACCGAATCGTCACCAAGCGGATTCGGTCATCTGAGTCGGCCGACAGCGAACTAATGGTCTAGCTCGCCCAGAGGCAAGGTTACCGAAGCACCCGTACCTGGGGGCTTCGGTGCCCTAACCGAATCAGCACTGGGCGGCGGGCGGAATTTTTACTTGTGCAGGGACGTCATGCTGCTGCTCCTGAGAGGATTGCTCGCTGTCTGGTGGGCCTGGTGTTGTCGGCCATTCGGATCGCAACCCTGGAAAAGCACCAAGAAGGCATTACGCCCTCGCTACCAACCAGCAGGAGAGCTCAGGAGAAGTGGCCCAAGGGCATTATAGTCATGTAAAGGCCTACGGGCGCCTATAAATACTGCCCTGATGGGACTGTACAAGGGATCGAGATATAATGGAATGCATTGAGCTGATGTTCTTCTTTCCATTTCGTGTTCCGTGTGTTGTTTCGTAAGTAGATTCAGCTTTACTTTGTGAGTCCATTCGGTCTAACCACCGGAGGGGGTTCTGAGGTTTTGCCTCAGAACAACATTGGCGCCCACCGTGGTTGTTGCCGAACATACCTTGGCTCCGCGAGGGAAAGCGAAGATGGGTGCAGGATCATGAAGTTGAGGTGTCAGATTCGGTCTATCCGACCGAAATACACAGCAGGCCGGCGTGTTGCAGCCGGGTCCCTCTACTCAATAGACTGAAGATACAGGGGCATCAGCTTCGGGCAACGCTATAGAAGTCCCAGTTCTCATCGATGGTGAATCACCTTCACTCAAAGGCGAATTCAGTACCCAGGGAGGAGGATTTTCGAAGGGTCATTCCACCCAAAACAACCAAGAAGAAGAAGCATCGGCGTCAGCCAAGGTAGCAGAGAATACGCAGCTCAGCCCACCACCGACACCCAATTCGGCAGTCAAGGTGAATTCGGCTGCGCAACCATCATAGGTCACCGGCGGTCAGGACAAAGAACTCAAGGCCGAGTAGCAAGACGATGCGGTAGCCGGCCGAATGACTTTCGGTTTTCTTAGATGATTCGGTCATAACCCGCTGACCATTTCGGGTTGAATTTTACACAAGAGCAAGACATTTTCGGTCCACAGTACCTACCATAACTCAAGAAGAAGATAAGTGTCCTTAGCCACTTTAGGCACTTACTTGTTGCAAGAAAATATGTTTCTTCAGCCAATTATTTTCATGTGTACAGTGCTGCTGATCTTGTCCTTCCTTTCGGTATATAAAGAATCAGGCATGCAGACCTCGGTAGCGCCAAGCAAGAAAGCAACGATGAAGGCCACCGATAGCGTAGTCCCCAGCAATCAGGAAGATAGACCCGAATGTGACGAGCAGAAATAGCGAAGCCATCTTCGTTTTGTGGCGGAGCAATCGGTATGCTGGGTGAGCAATTGCTATGCAGGTTTCGGCAGCGCCGAGCCACCCTCGACAAACCAATCAGCAGCAACAATATATATATATATATATTCGTATTACAAATTGTGCAATACTTCGCCGACAACCTTTGCGGTTTGGCTACATCATGATTACGTCTTTGCGAAGCGCTTCGCGGATTCACCAAAAAGGAAGACTTTAATACTAAAGACCGAGCGACTCGATCGAGATGGTTACATTCGCCTGCACTTTCACCGAAACAACACATATTCGGTTTGCTTTGTACCACGGCTCATGATAAGTATTGTCAGTCGCTTTCAACTCTTACCTTTCGAGCAAAGCAGTGTTTTATTATCCCCCGTTTATTTAAATAATAATACTTTATTAAGAAGTGAGATTTCACCGATCGCCATATTCCTACGCATGGTTGCCTATTCGGCTAATCTTCTCTAGACAGGTTGTAGCGGCCAGGGTGAAGCGCGAGATTACTTTCGCCAAAAGCTGCCGTCAAGCTGCTAGCACCGATACGTGCTGCGTTCGAATGCTACTTCGGCATCAGGAAAAAAAAATTTAACACCGGTATGGTACTAATGCATCGGTACAGTACCTCGGCTATTTGTAACATTTCGGCCGCATCGACAACATTTCGGCAAGAGCCATGATTTCGGCCGTGAAAACCGAAAGGCACTTTCAGCCCAGTTCTTTTCCGGCGGCATAAGATAAGCATCCTTATCTACCGAATGCGGTCATCCGGTAATTTGGCAAGCGCGGCAGAGCCTTCCTAGCTCCTTCAGTCGAACCTGCGGCCATATTACCGAATGCATGTTCGGGTATTTTGGCTTGCCTTTTGGCTCGCTTTGCAATGATAATGAAACGATGTTCGCATATAGCTTCTACCCATTCGCACATCTCAGGGGCTTCAGGTTCTATGTTTCTAAAAATAACATTTCTTTTGTCACATGATATCAAGAGTCGCATGTCATCTTTCGTTAGGACAAAATAACGACACTTGCACCTCTCGCTATTGCGTGTGGTAATAAAGGAGGCTTCGGTTTGCTTCAGTGTTTCGCCATAACAAAATGGTGAAATGGTCATATGGGACCATTGTTTAATTCTCCTAGCATAACCGAATGCTCTTATGTTATATCGCTTACCGATGGTTTGGGGAAAACCGAAAAGCTTTGGACGGGGATATGTTGGCGAGCAAGACGCGCGTTGGCGTTTCGGTAAGCGCAACGCGCATCGGAGGAGTCGATCACCGAATTCAGTGGCAACCTTTGTGTTTAGTATGATCGGCCGATTGCCTCTTCGGCGACAGAGAGATAAGTCGCTCGTCGAGGAAAACATCAACCACGGGGACATGGTACTTATCCGCCGGCCCGGACAAAGCGGGGCAAATTGCAGTCACCATGGTACGGACCATACATTGTGGCAAGAAGGGTTAGCACTGGTATATTCACCACGGTAACCGAAGATGGAAATGAATCAGCCCATACGTGAAACGCAGACAACCTGCGCCGATTCAATCCATGATGAAGTGCTCCAGAAAGAGAGCTGTAATAATTTTATTTCATGCAAATTCGGTACTTTCACCTAAAGACATTCGGGGCTCTGCATTCTTTTTCCTCACGCAGGTTTTTTAATGAGGCATCCCATGTAATAAGTTAAACTTCCTCCATGGTTATCCTACGCGCAAATGCATTTATATTTGTTGCACATTCACCGAAAATTGCTCAGGGAGAAATACCTGTGTATATATTCGGTGTCGATTTGAAAAGGTTGCAAGCAACCTATAAAGCCAGAAAAGGCAGGGAACTCCAGCGAAAATAGCTGAGGTACCCCCAACATACAGACAAGTCTGTATGATCTTTCGTATGTCTATGCTACTCCAAAAGGCAGTAACATCAGCTATACATAAATCGAAAACTGCTCAGGAAGAAATACCTGTGTATACATTCGGTGTCGATTTGAAAAGGTTGCAAGCAACCTATAAAGCCAGAAAAGGCTGGGAACTCCAGCGAAAATAGCTGAAGATACCCCCAACATACAGACAAGTCTATATGATCATTTGTATGTCTATGCTACTCCAAAAGGCAGTAACATCAGCTATACATAAACCAAAAACGTTCAGGCAAAAAGCGCCTGTCCATATATTCGGCATCCATTCAAAAGGTTGCAAGCAACCAAACCCTGCCAAAGATGACAGGGAGATGCAATAATTTAATTTCATGCAACTTCGGTACTTTTGTCTAAAGACATTTGGGGCTCTGCACTCTTTTTCCTCACTGAGGTTTTTTTTAACGAGGCATCCCGTGTAATAAGTTTAACTTCATCTATGTTATGTTCCGTGGAATTATATTTGTATTTGCGACATATTAACCGAGTACGCTTCGGTTTGCACCGATGGGAACAAGGTTGTAAGCAACCTCAAAGGCCAAAGAGGGCCGGAAGCTCCTGCGAAAACAACAGGAGAAACCCCAAATATGCAGACACGTCTGTATAGTTGTTTGTACGACTATGTCACTCAAAAAGTCAACGACATCAGCCATACATTCACCGAAAACGTTCGGGCAACAAAAGCTGTCCATATATTCGGTATCGAGACAAAAGGTTGCAAGCAACCACCATCCGCCATAATGGCAGCCATGTGCAGTACAGCAGGCTTACTTAATGGCAAAAAGTACTTGCCAGAATTTAATAACCAAGGTGGTTCAATATATTTATGAACCCCAGGGTCATAGCAGCCTATATAAGGGCACCCAAAGCTCCCTCACAAGTCATTCTTTCAAGTCGAGTTTATCTCAAACATGAGGAGAGTGTTATTAGGAATTCGTGCAAAAACATCGCCAAATAGGCATGAGAGTCCTCAGGAAAGAGCGAATTCGGGTAGCAGAGGAGCTCACCGCATCTGGTTTCAGTGCTCTTAGCAAGGATAGTTCGGTCCTCGCAAGATATATGTCAGCGGTCACAGTCCCAAGGTCAGACCCGATCTCAACCAGGCAAGTGGCCGAATAGCAGGGTCCACCCATCGTGTTCTGTTCTACACCACCATAGATCATGGTGCAACGCTGTGCGATGTCAGAATGAGGATCTCTTGCTGGAGCTTCGGTTAGTCAGCCGAAGCCAATGCAACACACACTTCGGCTGGCATCACCCGCCACGAGAGCTTCTCCATCTGAGAGTTCGGACAATGCCGTTACCACAGATTCTTCAACCAGTACAGCGGGTGGCGTTAGGGCATGATGTATCAAATAATAACATGTATGCCACATAACGCCATCCACCACGGGTTTGTGCATCCTAGCAACAAATTGCAGGGCCACATGGAGACTTCGTTCAAACCGAAGATACTTCGGGTGGTTATGTACCAACATAGTGTTATAAAAAGCTCGCAGTTGTAACATAGCACCGGCAATTTTATAATAACAAAATAAAGATATATATCGCTACATTCATTGTTTTAAATCATTCCCTCGTCTAAAAAAGACGGGGCGGAACGGGTTGAAAGCCCATCGAAGTCGGCTACCGAATTCTTCCGACCAATCCGACGCAATAGCTCACGAGTCTAAAATCAACTAAGTAATGCGCACCCCTTCGGTCTAAAAAGACGGGGCGGGACGGCGCTTTCTAAATTCAACTAAATTCGGTACAAAAACCGAAGGGCAGCACGATAGTTATTCGCGTAACAAGTCTAGGCAGACAAACCTTGCTTAATACTTGGCCTTGGGCAAAGTCAACTAAGTCTTTGGTAGCGATTCGGTCTGGCAAACCAAATCATCAATCAAAGTCAACCAGTCGCGCGCTCTTCGGTCTAAAAAGACGGGGCGGGACGGCGCTTTTCAAGCACTTGCTCAGCTCTAAGACCGAAGAGCAGCACACACCGAAAGCAAGCGCCAAACCCACCGATACGCATTCGGTTAACACAAACTTTAACATCAAAAGTATTATCCTAGGCAAGTCGGCTTTAAGAGCCCAAGCCACATTCAAACTTAAACTTGTAGCATTACAGAAACACCCACATACGACCAACAAGCTGGCCGAATACGTTCAACAAACTTAACAAAGTGTCACGGGTATTTCAGCAAATCACAACCACATAGTTCAAACACCAGGCGCTGAGGAAGAAGCGTTCAAAGCAGGAGCCCCATGAGGGCCGGCAGTCGAAGCAGATTCGGTTTGTTCTCTTCCATCTTGAACGCCAGGTGCTTGCGCTGCGGCTGCGGGCTCTTCAGCAGAAGCATGGGGGGCTTCGGGAGTACCAACCGGTGTTTGCACGGCTGGGGAACCTTCCCGGGCATTACGCTCCTCCATGTAGGCCTCGACCCTAGCCTTGATAGCTGGTCGTTCACTGGGATCCGCGAAAGGCAAAACGACTCATATCGGATTCGGCAATGAACCGAATCCGCAAGATATACCGAATGTGACAACCGAATATGACAAGAAGTCGGTTACCCGGCGCAAGCATAAGCAGCCCGGAGAAGAGCCAAATCTCGCCCTCCGGCTTCGGTCCAGAAGAAGTCAAAGAACCACTTCTTGGCAGCAGCTTGAACATCTTCATCAGGCTTCCAGTAACTCATGGCGTTTCCAAAGCAAGTGGCCCTGGCAAAGTGATCACGGCCTTCTTCTTTCACCGCTTTCATCGAGCGCGCACGGTTTCAAAACCAAAGATATTCGCGGCCTAGTTGAATGGCATGATCGAGTGGGACATCTCTTGATTGAGTAACCGAATCTTCGCAAGCGCCGATTCGGTAACGCGCCGGGGCTCGCGAGTCTCCACCAACGCCATTTAAGATTCGGCGCTTGATAAGAAGAGAGTTAGCTCATCTAGCTTCTCACCAGCAGTGCGTTCAGCGGCTTGGCTTCTTTCGGCAGCACGACGTGCATCCCGCTCAAGCTGCTTCTGGGTCTCCAGGGCGGCTTCGGTTTGCCTTTGGGCATGCAGGGCTGCTTCGGTCTTCCCAACCTCTTGTGTAAGGAGGTTTTCGGTGTCCGCAAGCTTAGCTTCCAGCCGTTTCACCTCTTTCTCCCGAAGAAGAAGTTGCTTCTCAGCGTGGGCAAGGGTGGCATGGCCCTGCTTTATCAGCGCGCTGGACAGGACCGAAGCCTACGAGCAAATAGGAAGATAAATACCAGTACTTGTAAAAGTTGTTGGAAAACATGAAGCTGAGCATTCGAGCGTCATAGGGCACTTACCGAAATGGCATGGAAGTTAATAGCTGAAAGCAGCTCATTTCGGTCCGTCGCCAGCAAGGCTTGTTCGGTTTGGCTCGCCGAAAAGGACGAGCCGCATTCCATACCGAAGCCTACAGCAGCTTGAGAGGGTAAAATACCCACTTCGCGAGGATCCACATACGCCACCAAACGGGCATCAGAGTCAACTCCTAAAGCATGAGCAAGTTCGTAAGTCTCTTCCCGTTCGGGGCTGTGTTCATCAGCGGAGCACGAGCCCGAATACACCTTCATCGGACCAAAATGAAAGCTAGACGGTTCAAGGGAAACAAAACCCTTGCCGAATAGGACATTTGTGGACATCTCAGGCGTCATGCGCGTTGATTCGGCATGAAACCGAGACTTACCATGTTGACGAGCAGCTGGGGTAATGTTGCGAAGCCCACCGGCAGCCTCCAGCACATTGCCCGAAGTAGCTTGAGCTGGCGTTTCGGTGGCCCGGGTAGCAGTTCGGGCCGGAGCACCGAGACTTAGGCCGCTGGTTGCCACTACCGGCCCAAGCTGAGTCTGGGGAGCCGAAGTGGCTCCATCCCGGACCTTCCTCCTCTTGGACGGCACCTTGAAGCTGCTCATAGTGGGTTGCTCATCAATCGCCAGGTCTCGGGCACTCCTCATCTTGCCAGCCATGGATGAAGCTTCCTCGCTGGATTCCGCAAACTCCCGCGTACGAGAGAAAACCAAATCAAAACAAGCTGAATTACACAATAAAATGTCAGGCAGTTAAAACGAGTTAGTTGCGCAATGAAAAGTGCAAGTTAGATGTCTAAGCCAAGTCTCTCTACCGTTTGACCCGACATGACCGAACCAGCTTCGGGCGCGGCAATAACTTGATTGCGGCTCTGTTTTATGGGTTTCACCCATTCACGCTTGGCAAGCATGCGACATACCCGGACGTCTTCGTCTTCTCGATGCTGTTTCGGGCGTCCAACTTCCCGGCGCCGTTGCGCTTCGGCCTGGCGCGTTTCGTGAATGTTCTGAGCGCCACGTCCTGGGGCCCGGGCGCCCCCGCGACCGTGTGCCGCAGACGGCAATGGAGCCGAATCAGCCGGACCAACTTCGGCATCAACCCTCCTTCTCTTGATTGGGGGAAGCCGATCAGGATACTCTACATTCATGCGTTCCCAAATTCGGTTGAGGCGCCGAAGGGACCCAAGCTTGGCCATGCTCAAATCATACTCTTTATCATTGTATGGATCACACAGTCGATTGGCTCGCTTCTCCATCTCCTTTACAAATTAAGAACGAATCATAGCCAGCGGCACAGACAGATTGACCGAAGGCCCTCGGTACCCTTTATAATACGAAAAACCGTCAAACTTCATGCTTGTGCAAAGTGGCCACCGGCCATGAGAAAGCATTTCCTCAATTAGATCCCGCCTGTTACGCCTTTCGTTGTCTGCCGATAGGATTCGGCAGCAAAGCATCATCAAGCGGCCCCATAGCCATCTCGGGAGCCGAAACGAGTCCCTTCATCTGAGTCATGACCGAAACTAGATTATGGGCTTTCGGTCGGCCTTCTTCCTTAGCAAGTGCTACTTCAGCATCACTGCAGACGCGGTAGTAAAACCAGTGTTTTTTCCAATCTTGCCACTTGTTCTTAAAAGTTGGCACTATGCAAGCAGCGGTGTTACCCCGAGCAGGGACAAAGTTATACGACCCCACTTCTAACCGAAGGTCCTTGGTTCCGGCATCATCGGTCCCATAGGTGGAGTACAACTGAGTTTCATAGTGCCGAGCAAACACCGGAACACTTAGCTCACTGCCCATCATTTTCTGAGCCATAGCATAGCAACTCAGACGCACTATGGCATTCGGCGTTAGATGGTGAAGCTGCAGGTTGAAGGCATCCAAAACTTCAGCTACGAAACCTTCAACAGGGAAGTGTAGCCCGGCCCGGAAATAGTCCCTGAATACAAGAGCTTCATAAGGTTCGGGCTTCGGGTATTCTTCGGTCCCGGGAGATCGGCTTCGGCTACGCTCTTCGGGGGTCAAAACGCCATCACGTTGATATTGATTCAGCATCCGCACGGTGGATTTGGACCGATCAAGGCGGCATGACCAGCCAGTGTGCCTTGGTCCTCGGGATGGCCTCGGTGGTCGAGCGGGGGCAGATTCGGCTACCTCTTCAGCACGAGGAGCCGAACTACTCTCGTCCTGGCCCTGAGCAGCACGAGCCTCTTTCTCACCTTCTGATGAATCAAAGCATTCAACATATTCATCCTGGTCCTCATCCTCTTCGTCGGTTTGTTTCATCGATTCGGGCGCGGGTCGGGCGAGAATAGCTCGAGAGGCATGGGCCTTTTCCCCGGTGGAATGTTATGCTCACCGCTTTCACTAGAACTCGACACGGAAGCGGATTCGTTGGCCGAGACCGATTCATCACCCGATTCGGCTCCGAAGCCGAAGCATCGGCACTAGTCGGGACCCGCGACATGGTTAGCGATACACAATGAAAAAACCCACCGTGACTATAAAAGGAAGAAAACGGGAGATTAAAAACAATGAAGCAAAGTCAAGTATACCGAGTTCGAAATTGAGAACGCTTCGGCAAAGCTGTTCACGGATGAAGAGCTAAACGCAGTAGGTCATCACCTTGGAGGAAACCGAAGGGAAGACTCGGCGGAGAGAACGAAGCACACCGGTGGGCTAGGAAGCCGAAATTGTGTTTCGGTCGAATGCACCGAATACGTCGATTGCAACACGCCGAAACAATACGCCGAATCAGCCGCTGAGGCACCGAATTGGCAAAGGGGGCTCAGCGGTGCGCGTGGCGGAAAGTGACCGCTGGCGGTCAGGGGGGCTTTTTATAGGCACCCGCCGCGGCCGTTCAGCGGTCAAGCCTACCGCCTCGGTCACGTATCCCGAGGCAAATCAACGGTAAAAAAAAAAATCGTCCTCTCCGCGGGACGGCGCTTGGTACTTCGGTTATCATCAGCGAGTCAGCGGCAGCCGAATTGAAAACAAGTCAATTCGGTCACCGCTGAGGGGCTACTGTTGGGTGACAACCGGGACCTAGGCACCCCGTCCCACCAAAGTGACGAATGGTCAATTCGGTCGGGTAACCGAATCAGCACCGAGCGGATTCGGTCAAGGCAACCGAATCGTCACCAAGCGGATTCGGTCATCTGAGTCGGCCGACAGCGAACTAATGGTCTAGCTCGCCCAGAGGCAAGGTTACCGAAGCACCCGTACCTGGGGGCTTCGGTGCCCTAACCGAATCAAGACAGGCGGCGGGCGGAATTTTTACTTGTGCGGGGACGTCATCTTCTTTGCTCCCGAGAGGATTGCTCGTATGCGGTGGGCCTCGGTGTTGTCGGCCATTCGGATCGCAACCTGGAAAAGCACCAAGAAGAGCTGTTACGCCCTCGCTACCAACCGGCGGGAGAGCTCGGGAGAAGTGGCCCAAGGGCATTATAGTCATGTAAAGGCCTACGGCGCCTATAAATACCGCCCCGATGGGATTTGTACAAGGGATCGAGATATAATGGAATGCATTGAGCTGATGTTCTTCTTTCCATTTCGTGTTCCGTGTGTTGTTTCGTAAGTAGATTCAGCTTTACTTTGTGAGTCCATTCGGTCTAACCACCGGAGGGGGTTCTGAGGTTTTGCCTCAGAACAACAGCCGGTTCCTGCGCGTCCTACGGCTCCTGGCACCAAGTCAAGCATGCCCATGCGCCATGGTTAAGGCGTTTTGACACCTCTGGTCTCTCCACCACAGTGTTTGCTGCCACCTGAGAACTCGAATGGCCCTTAACCATGGCTCCACAGCTCTAGAACTGCCATATTTGCACACACGACTATGCTACCGCACAGCCGGTTCCTGCGTGTCCTACAGCTCTCGGCACTAGGTCAAGCACGACCATATGCCATGGTTAAGGCGTTTTGATGCCTCTAGCCTCACCACCACAATGTTTGTCGTCACTCGAGAGCCCGAACGGCCCTTAACCGCAGCTCCACGACTCCAGAATTGCCATATTTGCACACACGACTGTGCTGCCGCACGGCTGGATCCTGTGCATTCAACAGCTATCGGAACCGGGTCAAGCATGCCCGTACGCCATGGTTAAGCCATTTTGATGCCTCTCACCTCTCCACCATAGAGCTTTCCGTCACTCGTGGGCCTGAAGGGCCCTTAACCACGGCTCCACGGCTCCAAAATTTCCATATTTGCACACACGACTATGCTGCCGCACGGTCGGTTCCAACGCATCCTATGGCTGCCGGCACTGAGTCAAGCATGCTTGTACTCCATGGTTAAGGCATTTTGATTCCTGTCATCTCTCCACCATAGAGTTTGCTATCACCCGAGAGCCTGAAGGGCCCTTAACCACGGCTACACGACTCCAAAACTGCCATATTTGCACACATGACTATACTGCCATACGGTCGGTTCCTGTTGGCGGTCCTTATCACACATTTTAGACCACCAATGAGGATATAAAATCTACCCAAACTTAGCAAATAGGGCTTTGCACTAACATATTCTACGAGTTTTGATGATTGTCGCTTGCAGGAAGGCAACTCCGGAAATGCACACAAATAGGCCAAGAAACATAAGAAAACCATGAATAAGAAGGTGGCCCATTTACCCGACAATCTTGGGTCTCAAACATGGGCCAAAAAGCCCAACATAAACCCAAGAGGTGGAAGACCAAAACCCGGTCCAACTCCATCTCGGGTTGGATGAGTGGGCCTCGGTAAACAGGCCATATCTCACACATACGGACTCCGATTCAGGCAAACAAATATGCGTTGGAAAGCTATCGACGATGCCCATATACTCACCAAATTTCAGCCCAAACGACCCTAGAGCTGGCGCGCTCGTGCCAGGGGCGCGGCCGCGCCCCGGCGGCTGCAAACCGGACCCACTTTTGCAGGTTGGTGCATTAACTCGCTGGGAGGTCGGTTCTGGGGTGCGTCCAGGTTCATTGCATATCAAACCAACGTGGGGAGGTCGGTTTGTCACCTTCCAAGTGGGGATGTCACATTTACAATGACCCCTCCTCTCCACATATAAAAGGGGCTTTTTCCTCCTCATTCACCATCAACCATTCAAAGGAGAAAGAGCACCACACTAGAGCTTTATTCCAAAGGGCTATGCCCTAGTAGCTATAGAGTTAGAGAGAGAGAGATGTGAGGGAAGAGAGCGGGGAAGCGCCAGGCTTGTCGGTGTCTCCCCGACCTTGTACCTCTGCGGAAATTCTACTCGGCCCCCTAACGGGATCTTGGCTAAGTGAGTATTCATGTTTCTTATAGTCTTTTGTGTCTTTTGTTTAGTTGAGCTTTACCATGCTTGTTCGTGGGTTCGTCGTCCGTCCTTATGGCGGATGCTCTAGTAGAGGGCCCCTGATAAAGACGGGTCACCCTGTACGACGCTAGAGTAGTAGTCACTAGCGTAGATGTGGTGTTTAGGCTAGAGGCTGCCTTCGCTTGCCTCGTGCCCCACGGTTGAGGGGTAGGTGGCAGGTGGTGACAGCCATGTCCGTCCCTTATAATCCCCCACGTCCGGGTATGGCGTAGAGCTACAGGCCGGCATCACTTGGCAGACCAGGTGCGATCCGATGCCCGAAGTGAGCAAGTAGAAGTATTGTATCGCTAAGCTTAGGACCCTAAAGCTATAGGAATCCATCTCAACCACCCTTTCTATCTCTACCTTTGTGTTGTTCCTTGGACGAATTAGCTAGGAGAAATACCTCCGTTCCCTGTGGAAAATACGATACCCTGAATACTTCTGGTGAAGGCTACAACGGTACTTCCGTACGCTTGCGGATTCTCTGCATACGTTAAGAATTACCAACAAGCTTTCTAGCGCCGTTGCCGGGGAACGGTTGCTATTTTCTTCGAACCTAGTTCGCCCTCGTATCCTTTTATAAAAAGAAAAATATTTTTAAATTTGTTTTTATAAACCAAACACACTTTATATCTGATCCTACCACCATGAAGCCAAATCCAATTTCAAATCTTTTTCCTTCAAAAAGGAGGAGTTCTTTGAGCCAAAAAATTCTTTTTCAAAAACCAAAATTTTTTTCATCCGGCTGTGAACTCCACCTAGGATTCAGAACCCTGGTTCGGGCATAGCCTTTCTCAATCTTGATGATGAAAATCATTTTAGACATCTGCATGATTTCGAGGAAATGTGTTCATGCCTAAGCATTCCTGCCATGACACAATGAAATTCTTATGCAGAAGTTGTTTTCACTCTCCCTCAAAACGGGGAGGCGAAGCAATGGATCACTAATGCCATAGGAAGTTTGAATCGAGACTAGGGGGAACTTCAAGACAAGTTTTGTCTCGCATTCTCCCTTGCGTCCCATATCAACTTTCTACCAAGGGCAATCCTCGATGTCAAACAGAACGAGAAGGATTCCATAGGTGCAACCTAGGCAAGGCTTACAATGTTAAACCATGCCGGCCTAGACTACCTAACGACGTGCATTTGCATCTCTTTTGGGTCTAGATATAGATGCTGCCCTATGCCTCGACATGACCATTGGAGGGTCGTTTTACATAAAACCATGACGGAATAGAGGAAAGTCTTTTTCATGTCCTTGAGAATCATGCTTCTCCCGTCATAGAGCCTTAACCCCTCCATAAAAGGGCATGTCAAGCTTTGGGAGCCCTTATCAACCGAATCTTTGCCCTTGCTAGATTCAGTTGTTGAGCCCTCACCCGAACCACGAACACCAAAGGAAGGAATGTTTTATCCTTTGGAGTTTGCTATAAAATTCGAGAATTATGGCAGAACCTCGAGCATTTCTTGGCACGTAAATCTGGCATTCATTTCTAAGGAAGTCTCCTCTAACAAGGAACATTCATGAGAATGGTTGTCAAAAGTGAAATGTTCTTCTGAAGCAATTCAGATTCTTTCACCTTCCACAACTATATTTTGTTCGTTAAATGAGACTCCCTTAGAAGCCCTACACAACCTCATAGTCAGGACTTTTATCATTTCCTTGCGAAAACCCTTTTGGGAAATATGCCGCTAGTCCCGACTGAAAAACTCCTCAAAAGCCCACCAAAGCTCATTTGAGTGTTGTGGGATTGTGTTAGGGCCGTGCCATTTGAAATGAATGCACCGAGGTTTACATAGACCTTCATTTTTATGCCATCCTCGATGTTCAACTTCTCATAAGGTGCTCTTTGAAAATCTTGTGCAAAAAGAACTATCTCAAAAGAGCCCTGATGAGAAGTTGAGTATTTTCCTTCTGCTAACCTTATCTCTTGCCCCAGAGACCCAAAGGCAAAGCAAAGTTACCTGTTCAATAAGGCAAGGTTTGAGCTTCCTTTCCATCTTTGTGAAATGGAACGTCCACCTTCGCCCTTGCTCGAACAAGAGACATGTCCCTCTGGCCATGAGAACATTGTTCTCGATAATTGTCGAGAGTCAACGTTCGTCCTTCATGATATATCTTTTAAGGGTGAAAAAAATCCCATGCCACGGACATGCCTGAAGCAACAACTCTAGAATGAATCCAATAACGAGCATGCTAAGGTCTCTTTTGAGATCATGCTCGCCTTTGGGATCTCTAGAGTTTGTTCCGCTTCTAACCACATGCTCCTACGAGAATCCCAACCACCTCTTAAAACTACTGTTTCAAGACTTTTTAAGCGGATGATTGTGGATGGCTATCATAAGCACTTTCGAATCTCGTAGTGGCACGACGGAACCAACCTTGCAGCTTTAACACCTTTGCCAAAAGTTTGGTGGCCAACACCACCTTTGAGAGCTGCAAGATAAAATTCTTGCGGTCCAGCTTAAGACCATAACTTAAGCACTTTGCCGGAGATACCCGGATTATCTTTAAAAAAAAGCAAGGTCATGTTTTCAAGTAGTATGCACCCTCGGGTATTCCTGTTGCTAACCATCTCAGGTTGAGAAGAAAATGGGTCATACAACACTTACAAAAGAGGAGAGACATCAGTTACAAGCCTTGATTCTCTTAGGCGATGGAACACACTAAGGGGATCCTGACACTACACTTGAGTTTTATACAAAAGTCCAAGTGTGGGGGAGGGAAGTGAGAAGCCCATGTTCCACACGCACCAAGAGACACCGAAAAAGAGAGAGAGAGAAAAGAAAAAGAAATAAAAAAAGAGAGAGAAAAAAATAAATAAGTGGTGAATTCAAGTTGATGTCAGCCTCACCTTGCTAAAAAAGAGACGAGAAGAAGAGAAAGAGCAAGGGTTCTCTCCTTCTCTGGACCTTTGCTACTATCAAGGCCCATGGTCCATACACACTAGCCATGAGTGTGTGGCCTGGCCTTGTGGTTCACTTGAGCAGAAATCCGTGGCACCATGGTAACAGGACCAGAATGTCGACCAGCTTACGCTATCGGTGAGTACGCTCAGGTAAAGCAAAGAAAATGTTCACTAACTTGTTTACTCATGCTTGTCTCCATTTGACCATACAAATTCATGCTTCTTTGTTTATGTCATATGCTCTGGTTTGGGTGTATTCATATATGATACTTCCATAGGTCGTTTTAAATTAAGCGTGGTGCTTAGGTTAACATGATCTTCTTTAATCAAGTTTTGACAAGGTGTTGAAATTAGATTAATGAACTTGAGTTGTTGCCATAAACTATGGGAAGTAATCTGTTATGGAGATAAATCAAGGTCTGTTTTACTATGCAACTTAATCTTGACCTTGTTTGAGTTACGAGTTGGTTGAGCAAATGAAAAAGAAAGGTTTTAAAAAAAAGTTTATTATGATCAATAAAATTCTGGCTCCCTGGTTTTCCAACCAGTAGGGCCCTTGTTTGGTTTTTTTGTTTTCTTTTTGAATAAAACAGGTACAAGAATAAGTGTGGGGGAGATCTCTCGAGCAATACTAACACACGCATTCGAGATCTCCCCAATACAATGCACAACATCAAGCGGATAGAAGAATAGAAGATCGGCTGACCTTCTTGTTCAACCGACCACTCTTTGATTCACTACAGTTCTTCATCTTCAAACAATGGTTTGTGCAACTCTACCCTCGCATCTCCCAAAGTTTTGAAGATTAAAATTTATTAAAATGAAAAAGACAAAACTTTTTTCTCGTGCTATCCTTTGATAAGATTTGCATACTCTTTATTCCTTGCTAATATGCCTATGCCTTGTGAACAAGTTATCATAGGGACCCCATGTTATCTAAGTAATTGGAGTATGTGATATAGCTGGATGATTTGAACCTTGCTTTGTTTATGAAGAACTTGGGATTTATTTTACAAAAAAAAACAAAAATACAATAGCATGCTCCTCAATGATTATGAAATATCCACCAGAGCCATATGATTTATCTATAGTACAAACCCTTCATACGCTGCTTGTTCGTACATTGAGTTCGGTCGGATCGTTATTACCAATGCGAGATTATGACCTTACACCCACGATTGAGATTCACTTGCACCCACCAAATAAAGTGCCAACTCTTATCCTGAGAGTTGCGCACAAACATGCACCCAACCACACAAAAAAAATGCCAACTCTTACACTGAGAGTTGCACACCAGTCCACCAAATTAAAATGCCGACTCTCACTCTCAGGGTTGCGCATTCCTTAGCTACCAAAAATCTACTCCCCGCGTTCCATCATGTTACCTCTCTCCTTTCCAAAATTCTTCATAGAGAGTTATGGGCTATGCTAATTAAAAAAAAAAAATAGGGACACATGAAGGTCCCAAGACTTTAAAAAAAAATAGGGACACATGAAGGTCCCATGATTTTTCAAAAAAAAGAGAAAATAAAATATGAAAAAAAGAAGAGAAAGAAAAAGAGAAAAAAAAGAGAAAGAAAAGAAGAAACAAAAAGAGAGCATAGATTTTTTAGCATACCTCTCGTAGCCCATACTCTCCCAAAAAAAAATTCCATTCCTCAATAAAGAGAGAATCATGATGCATGGAGTAGCCAAAAATACCACAAAGACTAGGAACCACCATATATCCCACACACTTGCACGTCTCAATCAAGGTGTATGGCTTAATCTCCGTATGGTTCGATCCTTGACCTTACAATATATGTGATACAAGTATGCCCACTTTACATACCTACCCCAAAACTCCACTCTCAGCTTTTTAGTGGTAGGAAGAAGGCAAAACTCAAAAATGCCTTTGGTGAGGTTATTATACACTTTGAGCGATTGAGTGAATCATATGAGGAGCAAGGCTATCTTTTCTTTTTATAAAACCATTCGAAAAAAACCCAAGTGTCTGATATAACTGATGCAAGGGGATTTGAATCCATGTTGTTCCATTATTCAATTGCCCAAGATAATATGGTAGACAATTCAAAAGTTCACAAGTGCAGGTGAAGCTTGGAATAACTTGTATACACACTACAAGAAATATGTCATCTTATAACATTTATGCCATGACATATGATTAAAATGTCACTAAATCGGCTAGTTTATGACATTTGTTTTGAAGCTAGCTCAACATAGTGACATTAATTAATAAATGTCATAACAAATGTCAAAATGGTAGTGAAATAGTATATTGTGACGACATTCGCAATGTCATAACAATCAATTTACTATTGTCATAAATCTATGACTAAGAATGTGAGTCATAAATTATTTTATTGATTTTTGCAAAACCTTATAATCCAAGGTGGCATATGGGTCCATTCGGCAAAATAGGTCCCCCTGCCATCTAATCGAGTGGGTTCCATTTATTTTTCTCTTTTTTCTCGTGTATTTAGCCCATCTATTTTTTCCTTTACGTATTTAGCCCATCTTTTTTTTATTTTCTATATTTATTGAGCCTAGCAATCCAGGAGTGTTTTTTCCCCATGTATTCATTTTTTTGGAGACCCTGAGCCTAGTGATCCACGGGCTAACCGTCCAAACGGACGACCAGACCACCAGACCTCCCTCCTAGTGGACTACTTAAATTAAAAAAAAAATAGGCCAAAGGCAAGAGGCCGAGGGCTTGATCACACGATCTGAAGGAGCAAAGCACCAGGCCAGACAAGTGAGCTACAACTACTATCATCTAAGTATTCACAACTTAGGTTTTTAACTGTAGATGGTGCCTGCTGACCTTTTTTTTCTTTTTTCTCATGTAATTAGTCCCTCTATTTTTTTCTCATGTATGGAGTATTCAGCCCATCTTTTTTCTATTTTCTGTATGTAATCAGCCCATCAGAACATGGCCCATGTTTATCTCATGTACTCAGCCGATCTATTATTTTTCTATTTCCAATTATGTATTGAGCCCAGTAGTGTTCGCCGGCCCATGCTTTCTTCATGTATCCGGCCCATCTTTGTTTTTTCTATTTTTTATATGTATATACATTGCCTAGTAGTATTCACTGGCCCATTCGAAATGGTCTACGGTTTGTTTTTTTCTATTTTTTATATGTATACATGGCCCAGTAGTGTTCGCTGACCCATTCAAGGTGGCCAAACAAGTTCTTGTAAAAAAAAAGGTGGCCAAACAATCGATAAACATATTAGTTGTAAAGTATCATTAGTTAGTTTTAAGTATATTTTCGTAAAAAAGTATTTTGAGCCGCAAATGTTGTTAATATTATTTTACTAAAAATTTCTAATTTGACCGGTACGTTTCCCATAATTGTATTCTTTTCGAACGGAGTGAGTACTAGCAATCACCAAGTTTATCCAATTGTTCTTCGAAAAAGGATAATTGGCCTAACAGCAACGTCAACATGCTCACCTTCTCCTCGGCCTCTTGGTGGTCACCCGTGCGCAGCTCGAGGAGTCCAGTCTGTGTCCAGCCAACGAGTGGATCGGGCAGCTCGACATGGCCCATCCGTGCCCCACCGGCGAGTGGATCCCATATTATGACATAAAAGACATGTCTTGAGTTCACTTTCTATGTAAGTCAACCTATCGAATTTGCTATTGTGCTTAAACAACCCTAACGAATTTCAACAAATTCTATGCTCGCTACTACTATTGACCCCTACTCTATATAGCTAAGACTCTAGTATCTACGAGGGCTGGCTTTGATCTCTACCTATACATCTAAAAAGCCACAAATATATTTTTGACAGTGCGGAAGTTGAACACGTCACTGATGCGCATGGTGTGCCCTTTCGTGCCTCTCCGCCCGCTCACACGAACCTACATGAATCTTTCTCAACACCAAGCTCGTCGTGCTCTTTCCCATTGTTCCTCTCACCATCGGTGACCTAAACTAAGCACGATCTCAATTCTACCCTTTCATGCTTTAGAAAGACCAAGGTGTACACCTTGTCTCTCTCTGAGTAATTGTTAGCTCAGTGTGTATACCTCAAAGTTCATAAACAAATTATTGAAGGTGTCATTGTATAATATAAATACATACGCACAATTGATCAAGTTTCTTATGATACAAAACCCCATTATCTAAATTCAACTCCTCAATCAAATATAGTTTCTAATTTGTTATTTGACTTAGCATCATTTGCCGATTTGGATCTCAATATGAATGAACTTGTTCTACCAATTTAGCAAAGGAAACTTTCCCTTTTCATTTAGTGGTGATATTTTTGTGATTTGAATTTTGACATGAACGTGTCTGCTTCCACTAATGCACCAAAGGAAATATTCTTTGATCTAATGACTTGAACCCCAAAAGAAAATGAAAAAATGGAAAAAAAGAAAAGAGAAAGAAAAAAAGCTTCCCGCTTTCCTAAGACAAGTGAGCGCGAATAGAAATTGTCTGCCGCTTGTCTTCCCGCTGCACCGAAATCCTGGGCGCGTTTCTTCCCGCTGCACCAAAATTTCAGTGACAAAATTATATTTTTGTCCATACATGTTCTGGAACCTTCTCACTTAGGCTAAGGGTAGTATGATAATTTTACCAATTCCATGACACCGCTCAACCAAACCCTACAGATCCAAATCCATTTTCCACTCGCTGCCGCCGCCACTCCACTCCTTCCGCTCGCCCCACGCCGCTCCACGGACCACGACTCCATCCACTCCTTCCGCTCGCCCCCTCCTCCGATGCTGCTCCATGGCCCCCTAGGTTGCGGACCGCCCCACTCGCCCCCTCCTCCGATATGGCTCCTGGTAAGAAGCAGAAGAACCGGAATCCAACTAGCACAACATACGTCTTTTGCAGATGGTATATGTTGTAGAACAACTGGTAGTTGTCAGATTTTTTTTCAATTCAGTGTCAGGTGTGCTTTGATGCAGAAGACGGCGGCCTCGATCTAGAAGATGGCAGCCTCGTCCGGTCTTTCCCGGCCCAAATCCACCGCGGCAGATTCACAGCCTGACGAGGCCGTGAGGATGGAGGTCAATATCGTGCTTGATGGTCCTCCCCGGCCTCCGCTCTAGGTGGCGCCCTCACCTCCATCCCTTGATTCTTCCCCAAAGGTAATGTCGATCTGTGGTGCCCTATTTGTCTCTAATCCCCCCGCCCCCCTTACTTTTGTAGAACCCAAGGTCTCAGTGAAATTCTATTCTATTGGGAGAGTGGAAGATGCAGCTACTTTTCTAAAACTCTATTGATGTGTCTATGCTCGATTAATGGGACGGGAAAGTGAATATTGAATGCTCAGGCATTAGACCTGTTTTTCCTTGTTTGTGATGCAATACTGTATGCTCATAGGATTTCTAGTTCAGCAACTTTACTATTCCTGTCCAATTGTTCAAACATAGTATGCTGTCAATAATGTGCTGACAGAGATTATGAATTTCAGGGCTGGTTTTCGAGTAGTTTGGGCTTTCTTTACCAAGCCCAGGATACTAAAAAGATAAAGTTATCATAAACAAAACATGAATTTATACTTATTGAAACCTACGCATTTTAAAAACTTTACTAAAGCAGTATTATTATTTGTACCAAAATTGAAATGTCATGTTCAATGGTGCATGCCTCTATTGTTATCGTAAATATTTGTGCTAGTAAAAAAAGCTCTTCCTAACCATATCTACAATAAGGTCTGCTTCTCATCATCTTAATTAGCTTACCTGTCTGAAATAGTGTCCAGGAATTACTAGTTGCAGCAATAATTATCAGACTAAATGTTACTTCTGAAATAGTTTTGCAAAGACAACAATTCTTGACTGATATGTGCTGAAACTGTGAACTAAACAAGCATTATCCTTGCATCTGAATTGCATTGAAAGTAGACGTTATTGATATGATGTAAACTATAATGTCAGTAGTAAGAACTGACTGCTTGTATTTGGTAAATTTAAACTTATTGTATTGCCATGTAACTATGTGATTTGAATATGTACGATTCACTTGCAAGGTTGTTACCAATGTAAAAAATGGCCTCTTCAGAAACTTATTTTATCTCCTTTGCTTGGATTTGGGTTTTTGAACAAGCTGAGGACAGGTTCAAGTCCATCAGTTCTTGTGCTTCTCACTTGTGTTGGTCCATCAGTTCTTGTGCTTCTTAGGTTGTGTTGGTTTAGTTTGTCTCTGCAATTGCGAAATTACCTTAGTTTCAGTACTTTCCTTTGAAGGCAGAACGAAATATTTGAGTTGAAGTGGCTTGCATGTACAGTTTGGTTTCAAGAGCTAGAGTTTATACTTTTTGAGCTTAGTGGGTTTTCAAATGCTAATCAGGGTACTTTTTTTTGAACATCGGGGCTTTACTATGTATTGTTAGATTTTTATTTAAGCTCATTACTTGGTACTTATCATCTTTTAGTTCATTAACAGCTACTTATTTGCTTTTGTGCTGTTTGGTTCATTTGTAGGTTAAAGCAAGGACGAAAGGGAGCAACATGGGGCTACAGAATTTTTTGAGCTGTCTTAATATTCTGGTGCACTTGTGGTTTGTAGTATTCTCATTCATTTTGTGATTGAGTCAGGCTGTAAATCTGGATCCGAATGTGTGGCCTATGATGTTATAATGGGTATGTTCATTTTGTGATTGAGTTGGGCTGTCAATAATCATTTTCAATGTCATTATGTGACCTGTGTTGTTATTGTGGGCAATTTAAATTCGAAATTGTGTTCCTTGGAATGTGGGTAGTGGGCTGTTCTATTTTGGCCCAGCCCAAAAAATTTGATTAGGGTGAGAAAGGCTTTAAAAAGTGTGCTGCTTTGGAAAAAAAAATTGATCCTGTAGCTTAAAAACAGTAACGTGGGCTGGAAAAAAAGAATTATTCAAAATAAATTGTTTGGGCTGAAATTTATTGGACTGATCAAACCAAAATATCTGTTTGAAACAATTGGGCTGGCCCATTCTTATCTTGGCAGTTACATGGGCCTAAACAGGCCATATTGTTCAAGTGACCCATGACATTAAATCAGATGTCATAAACGTTTATGACTTTCGAAATCAATGTCACAGTTTTATGACAACAGCACCTAAATGTCATAAGTTGCCATTATAGACGTTCATCTTTTGACATTTCATTTTCGTCAACTTAATGTCATAAATGACAATCTGTGACTTATTTTCCTGTTATTATGACAAATATGAAATGTCAAAAGATGACATGTTTCTTGTAGTGACAGGTTATACATCAAAGAGATGAGCCTTCTTAGTCCTAAGCTTTACTCAGGACGAGTAAAGAGTAAGTGTGGGGGATCTTGTTGGTGGTCCTTATCGCACATTTTAGACCGCCAATGAGGATATAAAATCTACCCAAACTTAGCAAATAGGGCTTTGCACTAACATATTCCACGAGTTTCGATGATTGTCACTTGCAGGAAGGCAACTCCGGAAATGCACACAAATGGGCCAAGAAATATAAGAAAACCATGAATAAGAAGGTGGCCCATTTACTCGACAATCTTGGGTCTCAAACATGGGCCAAAAAGCCCAACATAAACCCAAGAGGTGGAAGACCAAAACCCGGTCCAACTCCATCTCGGGCTGTATGAGTGGGCCTCGGTAAACAGGCCATATCTCACACATACGGACTCCGATTCAGGCAAACCAATATGCGTTGGAAAGCTATCGATGAGGCCCATGATTTACAATGTGGCTTGATTCTCGATGTGGAGGTTCTCTACTTCCTGGGTGAGTGCTTCGATCTCGGTCGGCGGCTAATGCCTCCCTCTGCGAGGGCGAGGGGTATGTGCCCAGGAAGGTGTCCTGGAATGAGGAGGTGCTTCCATGTGGGAAGAGCTCACCTCCTCTTCCTCATTGGGTGCAGCATGAGAGGGACCAGCTTGCTCCTGTGTAGCACAGGCTCATGCTCTCGTCATTCTGTCCATCCTTGCAGCAGGACAAGGTCTTCCCCTTCTGTCCAAGGTTAGTGATGAGATATTATACAGCCAAAGTCTCTCATTGGGGAGAGGGATTTCAACTGTATCAGTCCCATATGTCATCTTAAGCTTACCTCTTCGACCTCTTTTAATTAGACCAACATGTATAAACATTTCTTCAAGAATAATTTGTCTCTCCGTAGGCATAAACATTCCCCTCAAGCACACCCAAGGATTCAGCAATTCTAGTTATGAATGAAGTAAAGCCTATGGGTGTTTCTTGAACAACAGAGTTCTCCCAAAAGTGTACTAGCATTTTAACAGGGGCAAACTTGATTTTATTAACCATGACATACATGAGTTGCATCTCTTTAAGACCTATTCATGATAAATCGAGTCCTAGGGAAAAGAGTGATTGCAATCCAAAAGAACATAAACCTCAAGGTTGGATTATGAATTTGCTTAGGTTTAGGATCGGACCAATCATTAGACACAGAGATTGATTTCCAAAAGACAGCAAGATTAAAATTTGCTAAAGCCACCTCTTCATCTAATATGCAATCATGATCAAAGCCGAGACCAACACTCAACTCATTCCAAGACAGGTTATAATCATTGTTAAACATGTGAAAGCTAGCACCCAAAGCATTTGATTTTAGTGAACAAAGGAACTCTTGGGTGAGTAACTATTGGCGGTCCTTATCGACACATTTTAACCGCCAACTTAAGATAGAAAAGGGAGAATTACATGTTCTTATACGCATATACTTGTGCTATTAACCGAATTCCACTTGTACATGGGGTTTAGCAACGTTTACAGGAAATACACCAAGTACAGGGGATTTTACAGAGAAAAGGCGCTTTCCGGCAAAGCGTAAAAGAGGCACAAGGAGGAGACAGGCCCAACCAGAGCAGAAATGGGCCAAAACACCACACCACCTCGACACATCTGACAGGAGAGGCCCACCGGCCAAGGTCGGTTGGGGGGAGGCACCAACCTGGCGCGCTCGCGCCAGGGGCGCGCTCGCGTCCCCCAGCCTGACAGGTGGGCCCTGCTTCCTGGAGGCGGTTCCATCAATGCAGAGGAGGGCGGTGCACTGGTGTTCTTTCCATTTCTGCCCTCGAACCGACCTGCTCAACATATAAAAGGAGAAATCCAAGCCATTTCACACACACACATTCATTTGAGCCATTCTCCTCTACTCTTGTTCTCTAGCCTAGTCTAGTAGCTTAGGAGCTAGGTTGAGCTATCAAGGAGGGCTTGTCTCCTAGGAAGAGGATTCATCACTTGGTAATATACTATGGAGTGTTCTTCCTACTTCAAGTTCTTATTCTTACTATGTAGCTTTGTTCATGAACTAGAGTATAGTTGCGTTCTTGCTAAACCTGATTCATATGAACTAGACCAAAGTTCTTATGATCATTTCTTAGCATGTTCTTCGTTTTCTTCATTGTTCATATGATTTATAGGAGTAGAGATCTTGATGAGAATGGGGTAACGGTTCGTCGTTCCTTCGGGTTTGCCTATGTTCTAGCTCGTCCATCCATAGGGTGGGAGTCCGCGGGGGATGTAGGTAGTTCTCGAATATGCGGGCGTGGTGTCCGGATACAAGAGAGCCTTCGGATATGACGGCATGCCACGGTTGAGGGGTAGGCGGCAGGTGGTGACAGCCATGTCCGTCCCTTGTAATCCCCCACGTCCGTATGTCGTGTAGGAGTTCGTAAATGCCTCTATCGGCTGGCAGACCAGCTGCGGGGGTCTCCCTGTTACTTTAGGCTCTGACTTATCTCTAACCCTGTAGACTATATGACTTAGCTGTTCATGACTTTGCTGCAATTGACCTACCTACTCCGCTTAGGTTTATTCTTTATTCGTTCATTCGTTTATTCTTTCTTTTATACTCTATCCTTGAGTTTGGCCAAATATGTGTCCACTATCTTGCAAACCATTTATACTTACCCCTGTATAGTACTAGAGTCACATTTCGATGACATGAAGTCAATCATCCATATCCATGTTTAGACACCTCCACACCATACCTTCCTACGGGAAATATAAATAACGATACCCTGAGAATACTCCCCGGGTGAAATGCTACAATGATAGATCCGTGCGCTTGCGGATAATTATATCTTTAGAACATGACTATCAACCCTGGCATTTCTTGGCATGACCACTGGGATGTAACAATTCTAGTGATTGCGTTAAGAAATGCCAACAAGCATTTCTGGCGCCGTCGCCGGGGAAGGCATTGGTTAAAAAGAATCTAGCATAAACATGGATATGAGTTGACTTCATTAGAAATGGACATAGTCTATGCAGGCTAACTTTCATGTTTTCGTCTGTTGTGGATGAAAATAGGATAGTGCAGGACTGGTTCATTTGCCAGAATTTTGATACGAATCCAGAGGCAGCTCCACTGACAGTTGAACCAGTACCACCCACACCATCAGAGATGGCCCAGAAGTCAATCCGTGAGTTCTCAGCTCCCGCTGTCGCTCATGTGCCCACGGGGCCCATTGTCGACGCAGCGGAGAAGAACTTTGAGCTCAGGACTGGACTCATCACGATGGTGCAATCGAGTCCATTCTCTGGACTACCCAATGAGGATGCAAATGCTCATTTGCAACGCTTCATGGAGCTCTGTGACACGGTCATCATTAAGGACATATCTGCTGATGTGATCAAGCTCCGTCTGTTTCCCTTCTCCCTCTCAGGGAAGGCAAAGCAGTGGTTTTACAAGGACAGAGAAGCGGTGAGCACGTGGAACAAGTGTTCCACGGCATTCCTCGCCAAATTCTTCCCCATGGGCAAAACAAATGCCCTGAGAGGAAGAATTACCAACTTCCAGCAAACACAGCACGAACCCATCCCTGAAGCATGGGAGAGACTCCAAGACTATATTCAAGATTGCCCTCATCATGGGATGAAGGAGTGGCTGGTGCTCCAGAACTTCTACAATGGGTTAACACCCATGTCAAAGGGGCACCTTGATGCCGCTACTGGAGGAGCATTCCTATCACTCACAGTTGACAAAGCTATGGCTTTAGTCAACAAAATGGTGGAGAATCAAGCTTGGGGGGAAGATAGGACCCCAACCAAGCAACAGAAGGGCATGCACACAGTCAAGGAGACTGATATGCTTGCCGCTAAGATAGAGCTACTCCTCAAGAAGATGGAGGATCGTGCTACAGCTAGCACGCCTGATTCCGTCAAAACCATGGACTCTCGCATGACTTGCGAAGTCTATGGTAATGTTGGCCACTCAGGAGGTGACTGCCCTGAGACCCGTGAAGAAGCAGCATATATCAACAATGGGTTCCGCCAACAACGAGGAAACGGTGGCTATTCACGACCACCATTCCAAGGTAATTCGAATTATAACTCCAATTATAATTTGAATCAGCCTTCATTCAAACATCTAGTCCTTGGGCAAGCCAAGATCAATGAAAATCTGACCAAAAAGATGCTCGACAATGACAAAATTCTTGGAAGCATCAATGATAAGATAGAAGGCTTATCTTCTGCCGTTAGAGATCAGCTGGGCTTTAACAAAATGAAAGAAACTCAATTAGCCCAGATAGCTGCATCTCTCCCAAACAATAGTGGCTCAGGAGGAATACCCGGGCAGCCCGAGATCTCACTAGAAACAGTTAACATGATCTCGACATGGCCTGGTAAGCCGTGTCCCAACTGGGGCTCTATCTTGGAAAAGAAGGGAGACCCTGGCCGCCCAACTATCACCATCGCAATAGGCCCACATATTATTGATAATGCCTATTGCGATCTCGGAGCAAGTGTGAATATGATGTCCAAGGCGACATATGAAAAATTGTTGGTAGGACCTCTGTCCCCTCTAGCATTCATGATGCAAATGGCAGATCGGACTATCACACGGCCCGAAGGGATAGCAAAAGATATCCTAATCAGGATTCAGGATGAATATGTCCCCGTGGACTTCGTCATCCTCAATACAGGAGATACAGACGAGGGACCACTCATCCTTGGGCGACCATTCCTCTACACTACCAAGGCAGCAATATATGTTGGGAAAGGAATAGCCAGCTTCCACTTCAACGCGAAGGTGATCAACCTTCGATTCAATGGCCATCCCAAGCCGGCAGAAGTGAAGAAGAACCCGCCAAAGAAGCGGCAACCCAAGGCGAAGAAATCTGGACCCACTTCTCCCGGGCCAGGTGAATCATCAAGTAAAAATTGATGAGGGAGAAAGTCCCGCTCAACGGACTTTAAATTGGTGAGCCCTGGCCGACGGGTAAACCCGGTTATACGAAAAAAAAATCTTTCTTTATTTACAAAATATTTATTTATTTTATAAAAGTATTTTTCCTTGCACTCACTTTTTTGTGAGCAAATAAAATAATTTTTATCTTCAAAAACTTTTTGTCCCAAAAATTCGAAAATTAGTTAGTTAGAAGGAATAAATTTTTTTCGTTATTAAAAATTATTTTTAAAATAATTTTTGGAAAAATATTTTTGATCAAAATTTGTTGGAAATTCGAAAATTGGGGAAATTTTGGGCCGGAAACCAACCCCCAATGGCCACATTTTTGAAATGGCCGTGGGGGCGACCGCCAAAGGGGGGGGGCGGCGGGCGGGCCGAGGCGCGGCCGCGCCGGCCGGCGGCTACGCCGCTGCCGGTGCCCAATGGCTAGGAGCCGTTGCTCCCACCCCCATGGCCGGGTGTTTGGCCTATAAATAGAGGAGGAGCCGGCGGTGGAGCTTCACCCCTCTCACACTCTCACACTTTCACTCCTCTCACTTCCCCACTTCATTCTTCAAGCAAATTTTCCAACATATTTTGAGTAGAGCAAGTAGCAAGAGCACTCTTGGGTGTAGAAGTTCATTCTCTACTAACCCTTCACACCCAAGAAGCTCTCTCTACTTGTGAGCCATTGCTGGATTCGGGAACTTGCTTAGGAGGCGCTCCAAGCGTCACCTCGGCGAGTCGAGCTCTCAAGCTCCCGAAGCCCCCGTGGAAGAGCAGCAACCCGAGGAGGTTGAAGGAGCCGGCGAGGAAGAGGTGGCGCCGGAAGTGCCACAAGAGCAAGTCATGAACGAGGAGGACAAGCTGTACCTCGACCTGGAAGAAGGTCGGGAGATGTAAGCCTACTTCCACCTCAAGGATCGTCTCTTCCTCCACACGCAAGCCTACGACTCCAACCTCCTCCATCGCATAGGTATGGATGATGAATTTGATCTTGTGTGGAGGTCTGTTGGTTGGGAGGATGTGGAACCCATCGAGGAACAAGGTTCACGCCTCCTAACCATACAGTTCCTCAGCACTTTGCAAGAAACCGACGATGGTGTGATTTTTCGCTTGTTCAACGAGGAGCATGAGCTTACTTGGAAGGAACTTAGTGTTCATTTGGGTTTTAACCGAAGATGCTTCCTCGATCTTGATTTCGCCACCATCGGTTTTGATCAAAACAAGTTTTGGGAAGAGATTTCTGGGAGGGTTGAGTTCTGATCTTTCAAACCCCAGAACACCCAAATCCATCATCCCACCTTGAGATTTATGCATCGTTGGATGTCCATGGTTTTCTTCCCCACTAGTGTGGTTAGATGGGTGCGCATGGCCGAACTTAAGTTGCTCTATGCCATTGTCAAGAAAATATTGGTATCACCCGTGAGGGAGATCGTTCGTCATTGACAAGACATAGTCCGCAACAAGTACCCGGTCTTGTGCACCTCTCTGGTCACTCGTGTTGCCAGTTCGATGGGTATTTTGGAGGGTGAGGTTGTTGAGTACATTCCTATTCCTCGACCCATCTGCGACTTGACCACTCTGATCCAAGGGCACACGTTGACTACCTAGCTCTACTTCTTTTTCCCTGGCTACGAAAATAGGATTCGGTTACCTAACCCGGATTACTATTTGCGTAATTGCCAGTCACTAACCTTTGTGCTCAAGACTGCTGAAGATATTCGCAGGGAAGAACTTACCAGTAGGACACGACGAGGTAGGGCGGAGGACGAAGCAGGCCCCAGTTCCTCACAGCCTGAGCAACAATGGACCCCCTACCAGGACTATACGGGGTATGCTCCACAGGGCAGCGGGAGCTGGGACCAGTTTGTACCTCCCGCACCAACCACAGATGCGTGGGCCGAGGTGGGCATGGACGAGTGGGAGCGCCGAAGGCAGCAATACGAAGATGTTCCCCCACCAGTCCAGCCAGGACATTACCCCGAGATAGAAGCTCTCGGCACCCGCATCGGAGAGCTGCAGATCCGGGCGGGTGAAATACAACACTCTCTCACTTCCTTTGTGCGGGGAGACCCATGATTGGCAGGCACGAGATGGATCAAAGGTGGGACGGCTTGAGTGCACGAGATGCGGCAAGACCAGGCTCAACATGAGGAGTTACGGAGGTTCATGGGATATCACCCTGGGACGGTGAGCTTCATGCTAGCTTGGGGAGGACCCCCAAGGGTACCTTGCATTGCATATTTAATTTTTCAAGTAATTTTATTTTCTTTAGCATGTTTAATTCTTGTTCTCATGCATATATATATAAAAAAAACCCCAAAATATTTTATTTCCTGTGCCTCTTAGTATGTCTTTGTAAAAATGTGTAGTTCACCCTTGTTGAAATGATGAGGTTGCTTTGTCTCTTGTTTCTTTGTACCCTAGTTATAAACATTGTTTTCTCTAGATTTGGGTTTATCGGCTAGAAATGTCTCATCCTGAAAACTTGCTTTTTAGTGGGAGCACTTGTGTTTTCTTGTCTAAGTTATTCTTGGGTATGATATAGTACTATAAGCCACCACTATGACTTTGCCCTAGAGTACGACTTGACTTCCGGAGTTTTCATTTGCAAAATGATCAAAAACAAAAAGTTCCTCAATGATTATGAAATACCCACCAGAGCCATATGATTTATCTGTAGTACAAAACCTTCATACGCTGCTTGTTCGTACATTGAGTTCGGTCGGATCGGTACCGACGCGAGATTATGACCTTACACCCACGATTGAGATTTCACTTGCACCCACCAAATAAAAAGCCGACTCTTACACTGAGAGTCGCGCACAACATGCACCCTTTTCCATCTGCCAACTCTTACACTGAGAGTTGCGCACCATCTTTCCACTAAATAAAAATGCCGATGCTTATCCTGAGGATTGCGCATTCATTAGCCACCAAAAAGTACTCCTTGCATTCTCATCATTACGTCTCTCTCCATTTTCATTAATCATTCGTCAGAGATGGGCTATTCATTCATTCGGAAAAAAAAGCAAAGGAAAGAAAGAAGGATAGGATAGTGCAATAATTCAACGGGAAAATCTTTAGATCTCCGTTCAAAAAAAAGAAAAAAAAGAGAAGAGAAGAGAAAAAGAAAAGAAAAAGGTTGTTCCATTCATAGCCCATACTCTTCTTTTATCATCATCATCATTCAAATAAAAGAGAGACATAATGCATGGAGTACACAGAAATATCCAAAAGTTAGGAACCATTTCTTCCATCCCACACACTTACACAATCTTAATCAAGGTGTATGGCTTAATCTCCGTAAGGTTCGATCCTTGACCTTACAATATATGTGATACAAGTATGCCCACTTGCATACCTACCCAAAACTCCACTACTCAGCTTTTTAGTGGTAGGTAGAAGGCAAATTCTTAAAATGCCTTTGGTGAGGTTGCTATACACATTGAGTGATCGAGAGAATCATTCCAGGAACTTGGGATTTCATTTTATAAAATTCTTAAAACCTCCGGAAGAATTTTCAAGCTTTGGACGAATGATAAGCACAGGCTGAGGTGCTGTTCTACCTTGCAATCACCCAAGACTTGGGAGCCAAAAAGCCCCATTAGAGCGAGATAATAAAAGGGTGGATAGAAATGCAGGTTTATTCAAATTCAGTGGAGAACATGCGTATAACTATGGTATATTAGAAATACGATCGGCATAGAAGCATCTCCTGATCAACAACCCAAAAAGCCCAGCTTTGCTCGGGACGAGCAAAGGGTAAGCTTGGGGGATCTTGTTGGTGGTCCTTATCGACACATTTTAACCGCCAACTTAAGATAGAAAAGGGAGAATTACATGTTCTTATACGCATATACTTGTGCTATTAACCGAATTCCACTTGTACCTGGAGTTTAGCAACGTTTACAGGAAATACACCAAGTACAGGGGATTTTACAGAGAAAAGGCGCTTTCCGGCAAAGCGTAAAAGAGGCACAAGGAGGAGATAGGCCCAACCAGAGCAGAAATGGGCCAAAACACCACACCACCTCGACACATCTGATAGGAGAGGCCCACCGGCCAAGGTCGGTTGGGGGGAGGCACCAACCTGGCGTGCTCGCGCCAGGGGCGCGCTCGCGCCCCCCAGCCTGACAGGTGGGCCCTGCTTCCTGGAGGCGGTTCCATCAATGCAGAGGAGGGCGGTGCGCTGGTGTTCTTTCCATTTCTGCCCTCGAACCGACCTGCTCAACATATAAAAGGGGAAATCCAAGCCATTTCACACACACACATTCATTTGAGCCATTCTCCTCTACTCTTGTTCTCTAGCCTAGTCTAGTAGCTTAGGAGCTAGGTTGAGCTATCAAGGAGGGCTTGTCTCCTAGGAAGAGGATTCATCACTTGGTAATATACTATGGAGTGTTCTTCCTACTTCAAGTTCTTATTCTTACTATGTAGCTTTGTTCATGAACTAGAGTATAGTTGCGTTCTTGCTAAACCTGATTCATATGAACTAGACCAAAGTTCTTATGATCATTTCTTAGCATGTTCTTCGTTGTTCTTCATTGTTCATATGATTTATAGGAGTAGAGATCTTGATGAGAATGGGGTAACGGTTCGTCGTTCCTTCGGGTTTGCCTATGTTCTAGCTCGTCCATCCGTAGGGTGGGAGTCCGCGGGGGATGTAGGTAGTTCTCGAATATGCGGGTGTGGTGTCCGGATACGACAGAGCCTTCGGATATGACGGCATGCCACGGTTGAGGGGTAGGCGGCAGGTGGTGACAGCCCTGTCCGTCCCTTGTAATCCCCCACGTCCGTATGTCGTGTAGGAGTTCGTAAATGCCTCTATCGGCTGGCAGACCAGCTGCAGGGGTCTCCCTGTTACTTTAGGCTCTGACTTATCTCTAACCCTATAGACTATATGAATTAGTTGTTCATGACTTTGCTGCAATTGACCTACCTGCTCCGCTTAGGTTTATTCTTTATTTGTTCATTCGTTTATTCTTTCTTTTATACTCTATCCTTGAGTTTGGCCAAATGTGTGTCCACTATCTTGCAAACCATTTATACTTACCCCTGTATAGTACTAGAGTCACATTTCGATGACATGAAGTCAATCATCCATATCCATGTTTAGACACCTCTACACCATGCCTTCCTACGGGAAATATAAATAACGATACCCTGAGAATACTCCCCGGGTGAAATGCTACAATGATAGATCCGTGCGCTTGTGGATAATTATATCTTTAGAACACGACTATCAACCCTGGCGTTTCTTGGCGTGACCACTGGGATGTAATAATTCTAGTGATTGCGTTAAGAAATGCCAACAGTAACTCTATGCCACGCTCAAGAATTTGCCAAAATGAGGACCAACTAATAGTATTAAAAACTATGGCAAAGTCGGTGCTCATACCTGTTTTGTCGAGGAGCTCTTGGTCGAAGAGGGCGGAGTGCTGACAACCGCAAGTGCGAAGAGCATAGAGCTTTCCTAACTCCTCATGGGTGGCCATAAGGTTGTTAAGAGGCTCCATCATCCTGCCAGGCAAGATGGCAAGGACAAGTTGGTGCACTTGTTCTTCCTCCTCCCTCTCATGACTCCTACTTTCGGATTGGCGAGAGCTCGAGGACGAGCCCTCGCCCTTCTTTTTGCTAGACCTTCGGAAGGGGTTCTTCATCCTAACTACACTAGTGGGCAAACAAGACCAAGTTTTCTACTACACTACTAAGAGAGGAAAGGGAAAATGTTTTTGGGTTTTTGGGTTTATGACTACTACTACACTAGACTTGAGAAGGCTTGAAACACTAAGAGAGAAGAGAAAGCCAAGTGAGCTCGAAATGATTCTGCTGGTTGTGGTGTGGAGTTGAGCTCACCTTGGGGTGGTATTTATAGGGTTGAAAGGGCAAGGCCAACACAGCCAAGGGGAAGGTCGGCCGACCACCTCCTAGGGCCTTGTGGTCATGTGTCTCACTTTAGACAAGGAATCTAGCCTCGTGCTTGTGAAAAGTCAGGGAGATGGGCAGAATCACTGGTCGGTCGACCAGTGATCTGGCACCCCACCACTTTGGACATGTTTTGTCTGGTTATCTAATAAAGGTGGTGGTGGTCCTGGTCCAAGATTCTTGCTGGTTGATTCGGATTCCTATGTCTAGTGTTTGGTGAAAGAGAAAAGGAAAGGGCAAAAGTGGAGACAAGAATAAAGATTGTCTCCAGGCATGCATTGCTGTTCCCTATGCTTGCTTTAGCTGTTGGCATGTTCCCTAAAGCATTCTCATGCTTAAAGTAGCATCCTAAGCTAAAGTCATGAGCATTGAACCATCTCTCTTCGAATTCTGGCTAGTGGGATGGGCATAGGATCCATGTGTGTTAGCAGTGGGAGACAGCTGGGTGCCTGTTGGGACCAAGTCCAGGTCGGCCGACCTGGGCTTGTGAGCCCCAGGGCACCCTGTGCACTTCCTTGGATCCCTACTTCTAGCCAGAGTGAAGAGAGAGGTGGTGGACCCCAAAGGCAGGTCGGTCGACCAGGCCTTGGTGGCCCCACCAGCTCAACTTTTCTCTAAACACTCTTCTCAAGTTTTATTACCTATATCTAACTTTATTTTATAGAACTAAAAAGTATGCAGTGGTGAAAGTAAACATGCAATTGAAAAGGGAAATGCAGAATTGAAATGCATAAAAATAAATATGAGATAACTACTGACATACCTGGTCAGCGGAGGGCTCCGTGTTTTAGGTCCAGAGAGCAGGACCTCTCCTGTTGGGTTCATTTAGTGGACTCCTCAGTCGGTCCCGGAGATGGGGACCGTGAGGGTGTCTCCTTCTTCCACCATTCTTGCTGGACTTCGGCTTTTGGTTCGGCGGGTTCTTCTTTCTCTTCGGCCTTCTTAGCCGACTTAGCGGTCTTAGTGTTCTTCCGTCGGCGGTGTTGACGATGCGGCTTCTGGGGTGCTTGTTGTTGGGGGATGGCCGAAGCCTAGGCACCTGGTATGGGCCGAAAGGCCCACGCGATTCGGCGTGCGCCCATGTGATTCGGCGTATGACCCTAATGCCCAACTAAATCAGCGAAAGCTTCATTCGGTGCGCCGCCGGGCCAGGCAGGCGCGCCCCCGGGACGGATTCGGTGACCACGTCGAATCCACCCACTGAATTACTGTCTTTCGGTTTCCTAACCACTTGTCTTAGCTGTGTGCAGACGGATAGTTGGCCCACCACCCCCAATGGAGCCGCGCTAGGGAAAGCAGAGTGAGCGCCTGATGACAAGTGGGGCTTGGGCGGTTGGCCACCCAGGAGACAAAGCTTAGTGCTGCAAGCTTGACTGCTTAGCCCTTGGCCAGTTGCTGGATAGGGCCTTAGGGGGCAAACCCTAAGGGCAAAATCATCTTGTAAATGCCTACGGGCGACTATAAATATGCCCGGGCGGCAACTGTGTAAAGGGGACTGATTTTGGAGGAATACATGAGTTTTTCACCTTCGTGTGTTATTCGTGTGTTTTTCGCTATATCTTGTATTCGGGGTTCTAGGTATTCGGCCTAGAACAACATTGGCGCCCACCGTGGTTGTTGCTCGCAACGGCCATGGCACCGAAGGGAAAAGGTAAGCCCGGTACTACCAGTGAGGCTTCCGCATCTGCGGTCGTGCCGGATGCCGGATTTCAGCTCCAGCCGTCAGGAGGCGCTTCGGCGTCCGCGGTGAATGCAGCGCCCGCCGGCACCGAAGCACCGGTTCTGCAGCCAGCAGATCCGCCGGATCCCGAGGTGGGAGGCGGTGTCCATGACACGGAAGTCGAAGACGAGGAAGAGGAGGAGCCGCCAGCGGCTGAGGACACCGAAAACGCGAAGCTCCTCAGAGTCCTTGAAGAGCGATCGTCCAAGGTAGCAGAGCTCACAGCGGAGCGAAACCGCCTGGCCAACATCGTCGCCGCAAGAAAGCGGGCATCATCTACCCAGGCAGCTATCGATCAGGCAGCAGAAGAGGAAGCCAGGCTGTTGCACGAGATTCAGAGCCTGCAGGAGAGCGGTTCTACCTCACCAAGATTTACCAAGGATGTAATTTTCATCGGGGAAAAGCGCAGCGGCGGCACCGCCGAAGCTATAGACATGACATCTCCTCTGTCCATAGCGATACAGTGTCACCCGTGGCCCGTGGGCTACAAACCAAAGATACCACAGTACAATGGCAGGTCTAACCCGAGGAAGTTCATTTCAAGTTATGAAGCTTCGGTCCATTCAGCAGGAGGGAACGATGCTATTCTCGCCAAGTCCCTAATCATGGCAGTCGAAGATGTCACGCATGATTGGTATATGTCTCGAAGCCATTGTCCATCACTTCTGGCGGCGAGGCAAAGGCCGAGCTGTTAACCACCTTCGGGGTTTCCGGATCGACAAGCAAACGACGTCGGATCGATGAACCTATACCCGGCCGGATGACGAACTGCTATCCAAATACCGGAGAGAATCATTCGGCTAAAGGCACAGTTGCCGAATGTGTCGGATGACATCGTAATTGCGGCCGCAATAAAGGGCCTAAAAATCGGTCCGTGCGCCGAAGCTCATGGGGAACCCCCAACAACCATCAAGCAACTCTTCGACCAAATGCGAAAGTTCGCCAGATCAGAGGACGACTTGAACAAAAGAAAGGCTGCGCGCCACAGTTTCAAGCAAGCCGCGCCGAAAAGCACATCGCAGGCCCCGCCAAAGGCCGGTCAGCCCGAAGCGATCCGGTTCATAATGTACGGCGGGGATTCGGACGCACGGCCCTAATGATACTGTGCAGCCAGGGTCTCAGCAAGGCAGGGGCTCTGGAGGTCAGAACCGCGGAGGTCGCGGAGGAGGCGGCGGAGGCCGTGGCAAAGGGCGCGAAAAGGGTAACCGAACCCCCTACTGCGCGGTGTGTGGAGAAGACAAAGGCCACTTCACCAGAGATTGCAAGTACACCCAGCTCGCGAAGCAGCAGCGGGAGAAAGACGAATCTGCAAATTCAGCAGAAGCGCCGAAGCACGTATATCACACAGCCCCAGCCCCGGCATATCATCAGCCAGCATTTCAGGCCTATCAATCTCCGTACACTTGGTATCACCCGAATTACATACAGTTTCAGCAAGCCCAGCAGAACCGACAGCAGGTTGCCCCAGCGCCGGCTCAGCCTTCGGCCCCTCTGGAGAATCAAACCCGGCGGCGCGGCGCGGCAAGCACCGCATGCGGTTCAAGTTCAAGGGAGCTGCAGCTAGTAAATTCGGTGGCACCGGTGAATATAATGCCGTCGAACGGTCATTTTTATGCAATCACCGGAGGAACCAACCTGGATCACGAAAACAAGAGAGCCCGCCGGGATTATGTCAGAAGAGTGCATTCGGTCTCGGTCAAGTCCCCAATCGCTAGACCTGCATGGAAAAACGAACCCATATCCTTCAGCGAGCAAGACATCCAAGTCCGGGATTACCCGCATTTTGACGCATTCGTCGCCACTGCCTATGTCGCGGGATACACTCTGCACAACATACTCATTGACAATGGCAGTTCGGTGATATTCTATTCACCAAGGCCTTTGACGGAATGAAGCTCAGCAGAAAAGATCTAGAGCCGGTCGGCAATGCCTTGTTTGGATTCGGCGGTCAGAGAATCGACGCTATCGGCAAGAAAACCCTCACCGTAGCTTTCAGCGAAGGTCAGAAGGTCAGGGCTGAGGAAATCACTTTCGACGTGGTCGACATTCCATATCCTACACGACCATATTCGGCCGCGGTATCATCAACAAGTTCGACATCATCATCAACCAGGGATACCTATGCATGAAAATGCCTTCCCCGGCCGGAATCATCGCAGTGCACGGTGATCAGATAGCCGCCAGGAACATCGACAGCAAGCCAATCCCGGGGTACAGCGCAGTCCACGAAGTCAAAGAGACGGCGCCCGATGAAAACCATGAGTTTCACCAGCATCAGAGAAAAGAACCAAGGGCAGCACCGTGTGAAGACACAGTCCAGTTGCCGCTCAGCTCCGGGAGACCCGACGAATGTGTGCACATCGGATCCGGCCTTAGCGCCGAAGAAAGGGCCGAATTGCTGAAGTTCTTATTCGAGAATCGAGATGTGTTCGCGTGGTCAGCAAGGGATTTGCAAGGAGTAAATCGCGAATTGGTGCAGCACAGTCTGAATGTCGACAAGCAAGCAAGGCCAAGGAAGCAGAAGCTAAGGAAAATGTCAGATGAAAGAGCGGCGGCAGCCGAAGCAGAAGTGCAAAGGCTGTTAGACGCCGGAGTCATTAGAAAGGTCCAGTACCCCGAATGGTTGGCTAACGTGGTGCTGGTAAAAAAGAAAAGCGGGAAATGGCGCATGTGCGTGGATTTCACGGATCTCAACAAGCACTGCCCCAAGGACCCGTACCCGTTACCACGCATCGACAAGCTGGTAGACATCGCGGCTGGGTGCGAAATGATGAGTCTCCTAGACTGTTTTTCGGGGTATCACCAAATATGGATGAACCCGGAAGACGAAGAAAAGACAAGCTTCATCACACCCGCCGGAACGTTCTGCTATCGCCGAATGCCGGAGGGATTGTGGAATATTTGGACCTACTTTCTCATGCATGACAGATGAAGCCTTCCGGGAGCAGAAAAAGAAAAACAACCTCGTGGCCTATGTGGACGATTTGGTTGTCAAGAGCGACGAAAAGCAAACGCACATTGAGGACCTCAAAGAAACATTCGCCAGCCTTCGCGCCAGCGGACTGAAGCTCAACCCGGAGAAATGCATATTCGGCATACGTAAGGGAAAAGTTTGTTGGGGTGTACAGTATCGGCAAGAGGCATTGAAGCCAACCCAGAAAACATCGCGGCCATTATGAACATGAAGCCACCAGCAAACAAGAAGGATGTGCAGAAGCTCACAGGTCGTATCGCAGCCCTGAGCCGTTTTATCTCCGAGTCGGCCCGAAAGAGGGCTGCCCTTCTTCGGAATCTATCGGGAAGCCGACGCATTCGGCAGGGTGCCGAACAGCAGCAAGCGTTTGAGGACCTAAAGGCGTACTTGACCCAGCTCACCACGCTTTCGAAGCCCGAGCCGAATGCCACGCTCATTACGTACCTCGCGGCATCACCGGCCCCGCGGTCAACGCGGTGCTCGTCCGGGGAAAGGGAGCATGAGGGAAGATGCATCGGTTCCCAATATATTTTGTCTCCGAAGCCTTTATGCGGGGCGAAGCTCAATTATTCCGAGCTGGAGAAAATTGCCTATCTTGTCGTCATGGCATCAAGGAAGTGAAACACTACTTTTTAGGCCCATGTCATTCGGGTCCTTTCGCGCAGCCCTTGGAGGCCCTGTTCGGAACGCCGGCGCGTGGGCGGGATCGGGAAATGGGCCGCCGAGCCGAACCAATATGCAATTCAATTCGGGCACGGGGCCGCAATCAAATCACAAGTTCTCGCAGACTTCATCGCAGATTGGACCCCAAGCGGGGACGATCCCACCGGGGAATTCTCGAGCCCGAATGGACCGCGCACCTTGCGATGGCTCGGTGCGGTGCCGGCGCGGGCATTTCGGCAATCTTAACGCCGCCGTCGGGCCGGTCATTCACTACGCAGCGCGCCTGCAGTTCCTATCCACCGACAATTCGGCGGAGTACGAGGCAGTTCTGCTGGCACTGAGAAAGCTGAGGGCCCTGGGGGTTCATCACTACATTATCAAATCAGATTCGCAGGTGGTCGTGGGACACATTCAGAAGGACTACGTGGCCAAGGAGCCCGAGCTGGCTAAATACCGTCCGTTTGTAAGGAGAATGGAGAAATTCTTTCTCGGCTTCACCACGAGATACATTCCCGAGTCGAGAAAACACAGAAGCCGACGAACGGGCGGCCAAGGCGGCGGCTCGGGTTTCACCAATGCCGCCGGATGTATTCTACCAAGTCCTAACGGCCAAGGCGGTTAAAGAAGAAGAGGAGAACCCGGCCGTCATCCACGCTATCGCGAGCGATGATTGGAGATCCAAAATGGGCTTACCTTCGGGGGACCTACGAGCCGGCAAGCAAGAAAGATGAGCGGCGCATGGCGTCGGGACAAAGCAATTCTCCATCGTCGGAGAAAGCATGTACAAGGAAGGGGTGGTCGCCCGCTTCTTAGGTGCATCACCGAAACGAGGGGATTCAGGGTGTTGGCGAGATACATTCGGGTTCGTGCGGAGCGCACGAGAGGCCCGCACGAAATCGCCCACGAGCCATGAGGCAAGGATTCTACCGGCCGACCATGGTAGAAGACGCGAAGAGCATCACAAGGTCGTGCAGGGGCTGCCAAATGTTCGCCAAGAACCAGAACGCCCCGGCGAATCCAACCAAGCCGGTATACCCTACTTGGCCTCTGCAGCGATGGGGGGTCGACATAGTGGGAGCTCTACCGCCGGCTCCAGGGAATCTGAAATACGCCACGGTGGCCCTCGAATACTTCACCAAGTGGGTCGAGGCCAAGCCCTTGGCTAAGATAACCTCAGGTACACTAACCAACTTTGTATGGCAGAGAATTGTTTGCAGATTCAGCGTACCTGCCTATATCACCGTCGACAACGGCAAGCAGTTCGACTCAACCCACTTCCGGACATTCTGCGAAGAACTTGGAATCAAACTGTCCTTCGCATCGGTGAATCACCCTGCATCAAACGGAGCGGTCGAAAGGGCCAACGGCGACATCTTCGGCACCATCTCCAAAGCACTTGGAAGATGCAAAGAAAGGGCGATGGGCTCGGGGGGCGTGCAGTATGCGGGGGCCACAACATCTCCAAGTCCGGGGCAACGGGATTCACGCCATTCGGGTTGCTATTCGGTGAGGAGGCAATCACCCCGAAGAGGTGAAGCTCGGCTCATTCCGAACCGAAATCTCCCGACGAATCCGATCCGAGAGGATGGTGGAAGTTGAAGTCTCCGACAACAGAAAGAGCCAGGCGGCGCAAAACCTCGACGCCTACCGTGCCGAAACTAAAAGCTGGAGGGACAAGAAGATCCTCGGGAAGAACTTCGCCGGGTGACATGGTGCTCATCGGCAGCCCGGACAAGCGGGGGCAAGTTGCAGCCACAATGGTATGGACCATACATCATCGCACGGATGATCGAAACAGTGTTTTCACCCCTGGTGACCGAAGACGGCTCCGAATCAACTCACACACGGAACGCGAGACAACTGCGTCGCTTCTACCCCTGATTTGATGCTCCAGGAAAAGGAGTTATAATTTTTCGTTTTTTCCTACTACATTCGGCTCTAACGCCTAAAGACATTCCGGGATCTGCACTCTTCTTCCTCACTAAGGTTTTTTAACGAGGCATCCCCTGTAATAATTGCCACTGCATTCGAAGTTTTATCTAGCACCAAGTTGTTGCTGTTTGAAATGTTCCCACCGAAAACGGCCAAGCTGACGAGTTTGGCCATATATTCGGCATTCTCTCTCAGGTTGCAAGCAACCTCCCCAGCCAAAAATGGCTGTAGGCAAACTCCTTAAATATAGGGGATTCGCCGGTGTTCCCTAGCTCAGCAAAGTGAGCAGTGCCCACCAAGAATCAAAGCCGCCAATCAGGCGCAATAACGACAAGGATATCTGTCAAACTATTAATGCATGGTTAGGTCAATGCATTTACAACCCCTAGGGTGTGAACGAGCCTATATAAACACGGCACTACCCCCAGACTTCTCATAAGTCACAAAGCTATGATAAGTCTCAGTCACAAACCAAAGTATCCCCAAAGGCCGGGTAGTCAACCAATTAGGAATAAGAGGCGCCAGGAAAAGGCGAAATCGGGGAGCCAAAAGAAATTCTACTTCCAAACCATCACCAACTGCATCTGGTTTCAGTGTCCCTGGCAAAGCCCATTCGGCGTTCACCAGGCCCTCACTAACCGCTGAAATAAACACGCCGCATGCCGCGTTCTGTTTCGCACCACCAAGATTCGGCGGGCAACACTTTCAGCACCCCACATATCGAATCTGGATGATGGCACAAAGAAGCGCTTCATCAATGGCAGTTTCGGGTTTCTCCCCACCATCCAAAACAAAGCATCCCTCGGAGGCCGCATTCTGGTCGTCACCTACGGCCGCAGGGGTTTCACCAGCCGAAAGCAAAAAAGCATTCGGCGCTAGTTCCCCTAGCTCCATAGCAGCACGTGCCGTCAAAGCACGACCCATCGGTCGACAGTGCGCGAGGCGCTCGGCATCCGCTGCAATCCAGCTATCGGCGTCAGCAAAACTCTTCAGGGCCACTTCGCAAATTTTTGAGTCCCAGATTAAACCTGTAACATTGTAAAGTCGAAACCCCTGCACTATAATAAAGAGAACATAACACTATTGTGCAAAACTCTCCAAAGAGGCATCCAATTCAGCGCGTTCTTTCTTACTTAGCCAAGTTGGGGGGGACGGCGGTTTTCAAAATGAATTCGGCGCCCAAGCCGAAATGAAAGCGCGCGTTCTTTCCGACTTAGCCAAGTTGGGGGGGACGGCATTTTTCAAAATGAATTCGGCGCCCAAGCCGAAATGAAAGCGCGCGTTCTTTTCGACTTAGCCAAGTTGGGGGGACGGCGTTTTTCAAAACGAATTCGGCGCCCAAGCCGAAATGAAAGCGCGCGTTCTTTCCGACTTAGCCAAGTTGGGGGGACGGCGGTTTTCAAAACGAATTCGGCGCCCAAGCCGAAATGAAAGCGCGCGTTCTTTCTGACTTAGCCAAGTTGGGGGGGACGGCGTTTTTCAAAACAAATTCGGCGCCCAAGCCGAAATGAAAGCGCGCATTCTTTCCGACTTAGCCAAGTTGGTGGGGACGGCGTTTTTCAAAACGAATTCGGCGCTCAAGCCGAAACGAAAGCGCGCGTTCTTTCTGACTTAGCCAAGTTGGGAAGGACGGCGTTTTTCAAAACGAATTCGGCGCCCAAGCCGAAATGAAAGCGCACGTTCTCTCCGACTCAGACAAGTTGGGGGGACGGCGTTTTTTCAAAACCAATCCGGCGTCTAAGCCGAAACGAATCCGCGCATTTCTTCTCGACTTAACCAAGTTGGGGGTCGGCATCTTTCAAAACCAAAATTCGGCGTTCTCGGCGAATCCTTGCCTCATGCTGAAACACACACAAACATGCCGAAGCCAAAATGCGCTCAAAACAACACAAACGCGTTACGCCTGAAGCAATCCAAACTTAAAGCAACAAGTTAAGTTTTACATCCACTGGGCATTCGGCGACACACGCCGAATGCTTTCAAGTTCTCAAACCAAATCAACAAGTTTTTCAGCGCTATCCGCGCAAGGGGCTGGAGTTAAAAGTCTTTTACATCCCGCGATCAGGCTGCGGGGGCATTCTCATCATCGGTGGCGGGCCTGGGAGCCGGGGCGCCGAAGCTTGAGTTGGAGCGGCCGGGCTCGGTCGGGACCGGGACGGTGGGCCGAAGTAGTAGCCGCAGAGGCGCTCAGGCGCAGCGAGGATCTCGTCGTTTCACGCATGGGGGTGCCCATGGTGGACGACCCCTCCCTCTCATCGTGCGCCTGAATATAGGCCGCGACTTTGGCCTTGATCACCTTCCCCTCCTCCTCATCCTGCCAAAAACCACAAGTTACAATGAGCATTCGGCCAAGCGATTCGGGTCGCAAGCTTCGGCAAGAGCGCCGATTCGCTACCCTCATACCTTTGCGCGTAAGAGCCGCGCGCAGCAGACTAAGATCCCGGCCACCGGAACCCCAAAACTCATCGAAGAACCACTTCCTCGCGGCTTTGTCGGCGTCGGCGTCGTAGTCCCAGTAGGCGTTGACGTCCTCCGCAGCCTCCACCCCGGCGTAGTGGTCACATCCGGCGTCCTTGAGGGATTTGCAAAGGGCACGCACGCTCTCAAAAGCAGCGTATTCACGCCCAAGCTCGACAAGCCCCTCGAGAGCGCCGAGGCCGCCGTTCAGCAACCGAACCTTCTCCAGGGTAGAGGTTCCCGGGGGAGGGGTATGGAAATCTTCACCTACCCCAGAGATCATCCGTTGTACAAGGGCTATCGCCTCATCAACGGACAGCCCCAGGTTTCGGTGGTTGCCCCGATACCTCTCCAGCTTCCCATTAGCTTCGTCCAGCGCCTGCTATTTCTCCTTCAGCAGTTTCTCTTTCGTCTCCTTCTCAGCAGCCTCCTTCGCCAGCAAATTCTCGGTGACGGTCAGCTTTTCTTCAAGTTCCTTGGCTCGCTTTTCGGCGTGGGCCAAGGTGCCCTGCTCCTGCTTTGCCAGGGCGTCCACAAGGACGGCGGTCTGTAAACAAGCAACATAGGGTCAATCGGTCGGTCGCCCGAATCCTCCCAGACGAAACCGCGCGTTACGGACTTACCGAGATAGAGTGGAAGTTGATGGCAGATAGCAGCTCGCCGCGAGCGGTGGCCATCAAGCCTTGCTCAGTTTCGGTGGCGCTGAACGCGTGTTGACGGTCGTTAACTCATAAAATTAACCGTCAACTTAACATGCAATTGGACCTATTTATAAATACTTGATAGATATAGGGTTACCAGCGACGTAATTCCACGAGTTTTGGTGAATATCTATTTCGCAGGTGACGGTGAAAACCAACCAAGATGGCCCACATGTCGGGTTTACATAGAGAGAAAGACCGAACGGGTGAAAAGGTATAATCTAGAAGACTCCGAAGGCGTCACACTGAAACCGGGCCCACTCGGCACCGTGTGGCCGTCGGCCGACCGGGGGGGAGTCGGCCGACTCCCCAACTCCACCAATCGTGTGGAGTCTCGCGGATCCCGCCTCCACCGACTTTGAAGATCAATAATTATCGTCCATTTAGGTCGGTTTGATCCGAGGCCGTGGTTAATCCTAGGGGGCTATATAAGCGAGCCCCGGCCCCGGGTGAAACCCTAATTCATTCTCCAATTCATTCAAGACTTCAATCCAGAGAGAGTTAGATAGAGAAGGGTCCCTCGAATGGATCTATCTCTATAGGGTATTAGTATCAAGAGAGATTGAGAGAGTATAGAGTGGAGGTAGATTTGGAGGAAGCCTGGCCTGTCGGTGTCTCCTCTCCAGTGTACTGCGGGATCAAGTCTCCTAACCCGAGGCTTGGTTTCGAATCATTCGGCAATTCAACTTCTAATACTAGTAAGTTCGTTGTTATTATTGTTCTTTGGTTTACAAGTTTACTTTATTCGCTTCGCGTTGGGAATAGAGTAATCGTTCTTTAGCATAAGCGTGGTGCTTAGGCTAGGTTCACTTGTAGATGCTCCCTATTCGGTAGGAACCGTGGTAGTAGTGAGGGAAGTGACAATCCCTTTATTACCTTTGTAATCCACTTCCCGTTGGTAGGTAAGGTAGGTCCTTTGTGCCCGGTTTAGCATCCTTTGTGGTGTCTATTCCTCGGGTACCCCCTTAGAACAATAGTCTCAAAGCTTACCATAGGTTAGAAGAAGATCGACGAAGGAGTTCTCTCTATATCGCTTAATTCTCACTTGACTAGCCCGGGGTAGTAGTAAAGATCGGGTTAGTCTATTGCACGTTTTCTCCTAGCGGATAAAAACAAATACGATACTCAGGACTTATCTCTCGGGTGAAGTGCTCACCGATATCCGTGCGCTTGCGGATTATTTCTCTTTGATTCTTTCGTGTGCGTATCTAGTGTCAACAAGCATTTACGGCGCCGTTGCGGGAGAAAGACGGTGCGCTTAGATAACCTAAATCTTGCTCTACCTTGTACTTATACTTTTACTTTTTCTTTCACTTTACTTTTTCGTACATTTTATCTTTTCTATCCTTATGGATAACTCAAATTCAATTCCTATCTTTCAATTTTCTCGCACCCACGGAGACCGGCCTAGTGCCACATGAGTCATCACAACCTATCCAAACACCTAGCTATAGGCCGAGTCCGCGGTTGATTGCATTGGTCCAAAGCCTATCCTTTTCGGGAGAAGGAGACGAAAACCCTTACCTTCACATTAGAGACTTTGAGCAAACATGTGACTATCTTCGCATAGAGGGCATGTCCGACAAAACCCTCCGTTGGAAGCTATTTCCTTTCTCATTAAAGGGAAAAGCTAGACAATGGTATGATAAACCGTAGGTAAGCAACAAGGAGATTGGGGGTCCTTACGCTCCAACTTTTGCCTAGATTTTTATCCCATCTCCCAAATCGTCGACCTTAGAATCAAGGTTCGACTATTAAGCAAGAACCCGAAGAATCTTTGGCCTCATCCGGAATCGTTTTACTACACTTTTAGCATCGAGGCCCGGACCTTAGTCTACCGAGATCCCATTCTTTTACAACACTTTTATAAAGGTCCGAGTAGAGACAAGTAGAAAATTGCTCGACACAACTTCGGAGGATCATTCTTGCATATCTCTCGCCGAGAAAGCAAGATCAATCCTAGACCAAATCCTATCCAGTGAATTAGACTACCTCCTAGAAGTAGAACCTCAAGTAGCGAAGACAAACAATTGCCGATACACCATCAACCTCGGCTAATCCATGTCTTGAGCAAGAAAAGGAAGACATTCCACTTCCCGATTTTATGCTAGATATTGAACCCGATCTGTTTTCCGATTTTGGAAACATCTTCAACTATCACAAGGTGAAGAAGCCACAAGGCAAATATCACCCAATAAAGCCATGCAATATTGATGAGGATATTCCAACGGAAAAACCTCGGAGAGTTAGTGTCCGTCATGAGCAATGAGTGGTTAGAAGAGTCGAGCTTTCCTCCGAAATAATTCGGCCGGATTCATCTTCTCTTCCCATTCAATGCATGATTAACAATGATTGCATAGACGCTCTCTACAATCTAGTTGTGGGTATAAATATCATGTCTACTACACTAGCAAAATATTTGCAAAGAAACATGACATTGACCCCAATGGTGAAGTTCATAAGAAATCTTTCAAGACAAATTCTTCCTTGTCTAGGAATCCTACATGTCCTACCACTCCGAGTAGAAGGAACCCCTGTTCACTTAAGCTTTTATGTCTTTGACATAGGGGATTTCCACTGTTGATAGGACAACCATTTAGAAGACTTCTTTATGAAGGACAAACCGGGAAGCTAAACATTTGTTTAGGCAAGAAACTCCAGTTTCCAATGTCCATTTCACACTCTTTAAATGCTATGACCGAGCCTTATCCACATTATGATCCATTGGAGGAATTTAGAGCAGCCTCTCTAGAATTCCTAGTTAAACCGTGGAATTAGAAGATGAAGCTAGATTCTTCATAGAAGAAGAAGGCTGACCCTTCTAAGAATGAACCATTAGACGAGTTTACCCTACCACCTAGGCCTCCTATTGAGTTCAAACCTTTACCGGCCGGTCTTAGATATGCCTTTCTAGGAAATGATCCAGACACTCCTGTCATCATAAGTGACACTCTCACTCGGGAGCAGACTTTTCGCTTAATGGTTGTCCTAGAAAAACATAAAAAAACTTTTGGCTACTCACTCCCGGGACCTCAAAGGAATTAGTCCGCCCTTTGTACCCATCGCATTCCCACGGATCCCGATATTCCACCATCTAGAGAACCCCAACGTAGACTCAATAATGCGATGAGGGAAGTTGTTAAGAAAGAAGTTTTAAAACTATTGCACACCGGGATTATTTACCCCGTGCCACACGGTGAGTGGGTCAGCCCCTTTGTCCAAGTTGTGCCTAAAAAGGGAGGCATGATTTGTTGTCCAAAATGAGAAGAATGAGTTAATCCCACAAAGAACCGTCACGGGATGGCGAATGTGCATAGATTATAGAAAGCTTAATAAGGCAACAAGAAAAGATCACTTTCCTTTGCCTTTCATTGATGAGATGCTTGAGCGATTAGCCAATCATTCTTACTTTTGCTTCCTTGATGGATATTCGGATATCATCAAATCCCTATCCATCCTAATGATCAAAACAAAACGACCTTTACATGCCCTTATGGAACCTTTGCTTATCGTAGGATGTCTTTTGGGTTATGTAATGCACCAGCTTCTTTTCAAAGATGTATGATGTCTATATTTTCTGATATGATTGAAAAGATTATGGAAGTTTTCATGGATGATTTTTCTATTTATGGAAAAACTTTTGATGAGTGCCTTGAAAACATAGATCGAGTATTACAAAGATGTGAGGAAAAACACTTAGTCCTTAATTGGGAAAAGTGTCATTTCATGGTTAGAGAAGGAATAGTGCTAGGACACTTAGTGTCTGAAAGAGGCATCGAGGTAGATAGAGCCAAAATAGAAGTTATTGAACAACCGCTCCTCCTATCAATGTGAAAGGAATTAGAAGTTTCCTTGGTCATCTTTGGTTTTTATCGTAGATTTATAAAAGATTTCTCTTACATCGCTAGACCTCTTACCCGCTTATTGGCTAAGGATGTTCCTTTTGACTTTGATGATGCCCGCTTACAATCATTTGAGATCCTTAAGAAAGCGCTCATCTCTGCTCCAATCATTCAACCCCCGATTGGACTTTACCTTTTGAAATTATGTGTGATGCAAGTGACTACGCCGTAGGAGCGGTGTTAGGACGTACTAAGGATAAGAAGCATCATGCAATAGCTTACGCTAGCAAAACTTTGACTGGACCTCGCCTTAATTATGCTACCACCGAAAAAGAGCTCCTAGTTGTTGTCTTTGCTATTGATAAGTTTAGATCCTACTTAGTGGGTGCCAAAGTGATTGTTTACACCGATCATGCCGCTTTAAAATATTTGCTCACTAAGAAAGATGCTAAACCTCGTTTGATAAGATGGATTTTATTACTCCAAGAATTTGATCTAGAAATAAAAGATAAAAAGGAGTAGAAAACTCGTTGCCGATCACTTGTCTAGAATGCGGTTGAGAAACCACGGGAACTACCCATCGACGACGCACTCCGGACGACATGCTCTACGTAATCACCGCATCCGACCCCGGTATGCGAGATATTGTTAATTTTATGGTTACAAAGTTACGTACCACCGGGAGGCAACAAAAGGAAACTTATCCAGGAGAGTCGTACTCACATATGGGATGAGCCTTACCTCTTCCGAGTGTGCTCGATGGTCTTTCGAAGATGTGTGCCAACTGAAGAAGGAATCAAAATCATTGAATGATGCCACTCATCACCATATGGAGGCCATTATGGGGTGTTCCGTACACATGCAAAGATTTGGCAATGCGGATTTTTCTGGCCAACAATGTATGAAGACACAAAAGATTTCATTCGGAGATGCGGTCCTTGTCAAAGACATGGCAACATTAACTCAAGAGATGCCATGCCACTTATCAACAACCTTCGATCGAGCTCTTTGATGTTTGGGGAGTTGATTTCATGGGACCATTTCCACCGTCGAAGAAATGTGAATACATCCTCGTAGCGAGTGGACTATGTGTCCAAATGGGTCGAAGCTCGCCATGCAAAAAGGCGGATAGTTCAAGCTCCAAGAAGATGTTCGAAGAAATAATATTCCCAAGATTTGGAGTCCCAAGGATAGTCATAAGTGATGGAGGATCACATTTCATCGACAAGCGTTTTGAGCAATACTTATTGAAGCATGGAGTACGCCATAATGTTGCTACTCCATATCATCCTCGACAAGTGGCCAAGCGAGAGACATCAAATAAGCAAATCAAGAATATTCTTCGAAGACGGTGAATGAAATGGGAACCGCATGGAAGGACAAGCTTCCCGATGCACTATGGGCATATCGAACGGCATACAAGACACCTATTGGGATGTCACCATATCAACTAGTCTATGGAAAGACATGCCACTTACCAAGAGCCGGAATTCAAAGCTCACCGGGCCATCAAGAAGTGGAATATGGATCTAGAAGAAGCAGGAGAGAAGAGGAGGATGCAAATCTCGAATTAGAAGAATGGAGAGAGAAAGCTTATCACAACGCCAAGATATACAAAGAAAGAGTGAAAAGATGGCATGACAAGAGAATCAAGATCAAGGAGTTCACACCCGGAGACAAGGTATTACTTTTTAATTCCGTGGTCAAACTCTTCGGGCAAGGAAAGCTTCGAAGCAAATGGGAAGGACCGTTCAAGTAGTAAGCTCATCATCGCATGGAGCCGTTACGCTTCGCAACAACGAAGGTACGATATTCAAGGTAAATGGTCAACGTCTTAAAATATTTCTAGAGCCCATTGAGGAAATAGGTGAAATAGATGAATTAAACTTCTTTCTCAATTAGGTAGTTGGGCCCGACCTTTTTACTTTTCGTTTTTCGGGGTCCAGGTATTTTTCGAACGACAAAAATATGCTAATTAGGTTGCGAAAAGCCCCTGGGGAGTCCACTCGCGTAGTCGGCCGACCCATAGGGGGAGTCGGCCGACTCATGGACTCCCCATTCACCGCGCCTTTTGCATTCGTGATCCTTCCATACTCTTCCTTCAGAATTTTTGCCGATTAGGGTTTTTGAGATCACGTTGACGCGTTATTCCTTCGGAGATTCCCTTTAGATGCCCTTTAGATGCCTCTCCATCCCCCCTATATAAAGAAGCCCGGCCTCAAGCCAACCTCATTCCATCTAAAAGCCTCCTCCTCTTAGCATCAAGCTTGCTACGCAGCAATGGCGAAGTCGAGCCGAGAATTTAGATAGGAGATTGATCCGCTTCGGGATTGATCTCAACACCATCCCAAGAGAGGAGCCTGAGAGCAAGGCCATCGTTCTTGCTAAGCCTAAACCCCAATCCTCTATTCCTCCAAAGCCTCAAGCTTACAGCCATAGCTACTACGCCCAACCATTCATCACCGCACCCAAGCCTTTGCTCCTAGATGGACCTCCACCAAAGGGTCCTATTGTGAAGCTCCCAGAAGGCACCAAGATCCTCCCTCCTAAGCACAATGAGATGCTTATGGGAGTGAAGACCAACAAGCAAGGAGAGATCGTCTGTGCTAAGTATAGCACTGGATAGCACTCGTATTTCGAGGGAGTCCGTGCTCACCCGAGCAAAGTGAAGTTCATCCCTCCGAAGGAAGCCCCAAAAGCAGCTCTTGCCGCCTCAGAAGCTCCAAGGAAGCGTCGCAAGACCGTTGCAGACTTAGAGAAGGAGTTAGAAACTCAGCGCGACGTTATAGCATCTCTCGCGAAACGCCCAACATATCCAGAAAGCAATAGCATTGTCACTCTCATAGATAGACTTCGTGCGCAAGAGAAGAGGACGGATAAGTTAGAAAAGAGGTTAGACGCTCTAGAGAAGCGAGTTGATTAGATAAGATTTATCTTAGCATCAGAAAGGCCTAGTGTGTTTAGATTAAAAGTTTTAGTTCACAAGAGTGCTTAGTTAAAGTTTAGTTCGATCTTAGTTCCTTTCAATACTTGTAATCCAGGCCTTAATGAAGATGAAATAAAGTTTTCTAGTTATATTTATTATTGCATATGTGTTGCCTCTTTTGTCTCCACCTTGTTGTGAATGAAGATAAAGGAATCTAGTGTGGGGGAGGCAACCGACGACGAAACTAACGGATATCGGCGAACCAAAGCAAAAATATTTGAGAGTATACGACGTAAAGATCACGCACGACGAAGCGGACCCCGAGGGGCCACTTGCCAGGGTCGGCCGCCCATGGGCTGGGCCCATTTGGCTCCAGCTTTCGTCCACGGTCAGGTTTGCTTCCCTATGTTCCAAAATTTATGCCAATCACGTTTTTCCGATTCATTTGGGGAACACTTTGAATTAAATCACTTGCTATATATACTGAGAAGGTAGATTATTTTAATCATGACCCCAAGATAGACTCACACCATGATAATTCCCGGGAATCCCCGTTGCCGTTGGGAACGTATTTTATAGGGACCCCGTTTTACTTAAGTGTTGAGGACAAAGTGATATAGCAAGAACCATGAGAACTTGATTTCTTGATGTCTAGTTGCTTGGAGAATTTCTTTTCGAAAATCTTAAAATGTTAGCTATACTTCTCTCCGTAGTAATAAATACCTATAGAGCCTCGTCGACAAAATTCGAAAGACCAAAGCACATAAACTTTTTATTTGTGTTGAGAATAGTCTTGGCGGTATTAGAGCCTTAGAGAAGGGTCTCTTACTCATATGATCAAGTGCACTTACACCCACATATATATGCTGCTCCTACACTGGGAGTACGCAAAAACATGCTTTCCACCATTCATTCATCTCCTACACTGGGAGAGGATACATACACTTTCTAGGATTTCTATATGCTCCAAGAATGGTTATCATCATCCAGCTGTTGAAAGAAGATTATTATTGTCATCATCATCATTATGTTCAAGAAAGTTATTGTGTCCGAGAGTGAGACATGGGCTATGCAAAAATAATGTTAAAAAAAAAGAAGAAAGAAAAGAAAAGAGATAGCCCACGAGCTCTTAAGTATTGTGATCCCAAGAGAAGGAAGTTCAAAGAAGCTCAAAGAGCTATTCAAGAAAAGATCAAGCAAAGCAATGTTCAAGAGAAGAGTGTGCAAGAGAGGGAAGGAGCATTATTATCATCAATTTAGCCACCAAATATTCCACACACTTGCACACACTTGATCTAGAGTAAGGTCCCCTCTCCTTGGTTCCCGTTTTTGACTAATCAATATGCACAGTAAAAATGCTATTCCTTGAAATACCTTAAAACTCCACATAAGCCTTAGTAGAATAGGAGGCATACCCTTTCACATGCCTCAAGTGAGTTCCACAAATACTACATACATTGAGAGATTTGAGTGCTCTATACTTAATGGTGAGTTCTACAAATACCACATATAAGAGTGATTCGAGTGTGCTACATGATGGAGAAGGGTAAGCTAAGTTTTCTGTGCAAAAATGTTATAAAAACTCCGAGTGACAGGATTGATAGAAGAAGGATCTCTACTTCGCGCTGTTCCATCTTTCAACTCCCCAAAGTTCAATGGTAGACACTTTGAATCCCGCAGTTCAGGTATGATCAGGGATAATCTAATGTTGATGTCTTGGTTTGAGGCTATGCTTAAAGTAATCCATCCTTTTTCCTCGAGACGAGTAAAAGACAAGTGTGGGGGAGTTTGTTGACGGTCGTTAACTCATAAAATTAACCGTCAACTTAACATGCAATTGGACCTATTTATAAATACTTGATAGATATAGGGTTACCACCGTGGGAATTCCACGAGTTTTGGTGAATATCTATTTTCGGCAGGTGACACTGAAAACCAACCAAGATGGCCCACATGTCGGGTTTACATAGAGAGAAAGACCGAACGGGTGAAAAAGTATAATCTAGAAGACTCCGGAAGGCGTCACCTGAAACTCCGGGGCCCACTCCGGCACCGTGGCCGGCCGGCCGACCGGGAGGGGAGTCGGCCGACTCCCCCAACTCCACCAATCGTGTGGAGTCTCGCGGATCCCGCCTCCACCGACTTTGAAGATCAATAATTATCGTCCATTTAGGTCGGTTTGATCCGAGGGTGTGGTTAATCCTAGGGGCTATATAGCGAGCCCCCGGCCCCTCGGGTGAAACCCTAATTCATTCTCCAATTCATTCAAGACTTCAATCCGAGAGAGTTAGATAGAGAAGGGTCCCTCGAATGGATCTATCTCTATAGGGTATTAGTATCAAGAGAGATTGAGAGAGTATAGAGTGGAGGTAGATTTGGAGGAAGCCCGCTACTGTCGGTGTCTCCTCTCCAAAGTGTACCGTGGGATCAAGTCTCCTAACCCGAGGCTTGGTTTCGTAATCATTCGGCAATTCAACTTCTAATACTAGTAAGTTCGTTGTTATTATTGTTCTTTGGTTTACAAGTTTACTTTATTTGCTTCGCGTTGGGAATAGAGTAATCGTTCTTTAGCATAAGCGTGGTGCTTAGGCTAGGTTCACTTGTAGATGCTCCCTATTCGGCCGGAACCGTGGTAGTAGTGAGGAAGTGACAATCCCTTTATTACCTTTGTAATCCACTTCCGTTGGTAGGTAAGGTAGGTCCTTTGTGCCCGGTTTAGCATCCTTTGTGGTGTCTATTCCTCGGTACCCCCTTAGAACAATAGTCTCAAAGCTTACCATAGGTTAGAAGAAGCGACGAAGGAGTTCTCTCTATATCGCTTAATTCTCACTTGACTAGCAGCCCGGGGGTAGTAGTAAAGATCGGGTTACTCTATTGCACGTTTTCTCCTAGCGGATAAAAACAAATACGATACTCGGGACTTATCTCCTAGGGTGAAGTGCTCACCGATATCCGTGCGCTTGCGGATTATTTCTCTTTGATTCTTTCGTGTGCGTATCTAGTGTCAACAACGCGCCACTGCATTCGTGAGCAAAGGCCGCCCCCTCGGTGGGCGGCAGGACACCGGCAAGGCGCGGGTCGACATTCGCCACCAAGCGGCAATCGGAGCTGACCCCTAAAGCACGAGCAAGTCGGTAAGTTTCAGCCTGCTCGGAATTACCCTCCTCCAGAGACAACGACCCCGAATACACCCTCATCTCGCCATAACAAATCCGGTCCACGTCCATGGGAACAAACCCATGACCAAACATTACGCTTTCGGCCATCTCGGGCGTCATTCGGGTCGTCTCCATATAAAAGCGAGACTTACCGAGACGGCGGTCGTCTTGCGAACCGCTATGCACCGCGCCTTGAGCGCCGACGTCTTTTGCCGCCGCATCCCGGTGGCTGGCTTCGGCGTCCACGGCCACGGGTTTCGGCAGCCTCACCGAAGCCAGCGGGTGCGTGTCGCTCTTGGCCTTCTTCCGCTTCCGGCCCCGAAATCCGAGCCGGCGACGGCGGGAGGGAGTTGACATCCACATCACAGGGGCTCGGAATTTTTCGTGACATGCTATCACTTCCTTCGTCAGGGCACCCGAATTCCTGCAACAAAAGGTGAAAACAAAAATGCAAGTCAAAACCGAATGCAGGTTGAAACCAAAATAAAAGGAGAAGAAGAAAAAATCCCCAAAGCTCAAAACGAGAAAGGGACAAGCAAGGCCAGCAGAACGCGCAAAGCATCTGGTACCGTGTGCCCCGCCGATCCCTCAGGGAATTCGGCAATCTGAAGGGCTGGCTGGCGGCTTCGTTTCAACGGTTTCGGCCAGGAGCGCTCGGCCATTCGGCGACCTACGCGAATGTCTTCGTCCTCGACGGGCGCCGTTTGCCGAGCCCTTTCCTTCCGAGCGCGGTTTTCAGCTTGGGCCGTGCTTCGGACAGATGCCGAATGATGGCCAGTGCCTCGGCCGCTGTCGCACCCTCTCCCGCGCCCTCGGCCGGGCCCGGCAGCACTTGGCGCGCGCGCAGCCGCCGAAGTGCCGGCCGCAGCATCCGGTTCACCCGCCGAAACGGTCCTTCTCACCGGCGCAAGGCGGTCGGGGTACTCTAGACTCATCAACTCCCAGACGCGATTCAAGCGGCCCTTTTGGCCGAGTTGGCGCAGTTTCATTTCGTGCTCCTTGTCACCATACGGGCCGCATATCTGGTTGGCCCGGCGCTCAATATCCGCAAGAAATGCCGAATCTGAGGAATACTCGGCCCGGCCAAAGCACCGCAGCCCGGACCCTTGTAGTTTTTCTTTGAGGCGAAGCACGCGGCGCATGCCCCGGGCGGCGGCCACCGGCCCAAAGACAACATCTCCTCCACCATGTCCCGGCTGATCTGGCGATTGGCAGTCAGCCGATAAGATTCGGCAGCATCCTCGTTCACCTCATCCCCAGCGCGGAGTTCGCCTTGGGTGACCCCGATCATGGGAGTCATCAGCGACACCAAGCCATGAGCTTTCGGCAGCCCCAAACGTTTTGCTTCGGCCACAGCCGAATCTTCACAAACCCGTACATAGAACCAATGTTTCTTCCAGTTGTCCCACTTGCTCTTAAAATAATGGACTATGCATTCGTCAGCCTTCTTCTTCGCAGGGATAAAGTTGAACGACCCGATCTCCATCCGGTAATCTTTGTCCGACGAGTATTTCCCATGTCGGTGCGATTCGTAAAGGTCCACGAATAGGGGAACGCTCAGGGGGCTCCCCATCATCTTTAAGCACATCGCGTAGACGCTAAGCCTCGAGATGGCATTCGGCGTAATCTGGTGAAGCTGCAGCTTGTATCGGTCGAGAACCGAAACCAGGAAGTCTTCCTCCAAAGGAAAGTGGAGTCCCGCTCTAAAATAGTCCCGAAACACCAATGCCTCGTAGTCTCGGGGATCCGGATATTTCTCTCCTTTCGGGGGCGCGCGGCTTTTGGCCTTTTCAGCAACCGTCATGTATCCATCCCTCACATAGCTATCAAGCTTCGCGTCATCAACGTCCGACTTTCCAAGCAGGCAGGACCACCCCACCAGTTTGATGCGTTTCGCGGCAGGGCCCGAATCTGCATCGGCAACACCGGCCCGCTGCAGAGGAGCAATGCTGTGGGTGTCCAGCTCCTCAGCCTCGAAACACTCGACGTCTTCGTCCATAAAATTCTCCCCCGCCGATTCCGATTCCGAATCATCATTAATCACAACGGGTGCAACCGCGCGCAGGGGCGCAATTCGCTTCCCGGCCGTTATGGCTGCGCGAGGATTGGGGGCTGAGATGGATTCGCTCGATGATTTCGAGCTAGATTCGGCCGATCCGCCGGATCCAGTGCCAGTCCCACTGGGACCGCTGGATTCGGTGCCGTAGCCGGGGTCCATAGGGTTAGGGTTCTGGCTATCGGTCGCCGACGAGCTCGCCATTTCGGTTTCGGCGTCGACGATACTATAATGTAAAACAAAAAGCGAATTATAAGATGCCTTTCGCAGCACCTGCCGAAGCAAAGCAAAAACCCCCGAACCCCAATACACGGCGAATGCACCAAAAGGAGAAACAGAAAACTCACCGAATTCGCTGTGGTCACCGGAGGCCTTTCGCCGATCTCGCCGAATGCTCTGCGGAAACTTTTCACTCGCGCGGGGCAGCGGGGAGGCGTGAAAATGACGCCGGCCGCCCGGGGGGGCTTTTTATAGCCGCGGCCGTTACGCGACGAAGAGTCGCGTCGGTTGCACTCCCCGAGGTGACGGTTCACGCATCCCGAGGTGACGGTTCACGCCTTCCACCAAAAAAAAATGTTTGCACACTTCAACCCTCAGAACAGGCTTTTAGTGCGCAAATCGGGGACGGCGTTGGGCAATTCGGCCAGGGCGCCGAATTCAAAGACAGTTCATTCGCCATGCGCAAAACAGCGCATCCAGGAGCCTTTCGGCACCCCGGGCCTTTCGGCATCTTACTCCTTTGTCGGCCCCTGCCGGATCCCACGGCAAATGTGATTCGACAGCCACCGAGGGGCTACTGTTGGGGGATGGCCGAAGCCTAGGCACCTGGTACGGGCCGAAAGGCCCACGCGATTCGGCGTGCGCCCATGTGATTCGGCGTATGACCCTAATGCCCAACTAAACTCAGCGAAAGCTTCATTCGGTGCGCCGCCGGGCCAGGCAGGCGCGCCCCCGGGACGGATTCGGCGACCACGCCGAATCCACCCACCGAATTACTGTCTTTCGGTTTCCTAACCACTTGTCTTAGCTGTGTGCAGACGGATAGCTGGCCCACCACCCCCAAAGGAGCTGCGCTAGGGAAAGCAGAGTGAGCGCTTGATGACAAGTGGGGCTTGGGCGGTCGGCCACCCAGGAGACAAAGCTTAGTGCTGCAAGCTTGACTGCTTAGCCCTTGGCCAGTTGCTGGATAGGGCCTTAGGGGGCAAACCCTAAGGGCAAAATCATCTTGTAAATGCCTACGGGCAACTATAAATATGCCCGGGCGGCAACTGTGTAAAGGGGACTGATTCTGGAGGAATACATGAGTTTTTCACCTTCGTGTGTTATTCGTGTGTTTTTCGCTATATCTCGTATTCGGGGTTCTAGGTATTCGGCCTAGAACAACACTTGTGCCTGCATGTTAGCTTTAAAACCATTAAAAGGCACATTCACATACCGTCCTTGGACAGACATGTACATCTCGCCATGTTGCACATAGATGGTTGCGTCCACCATGTTTAGGAATGGTCATCCCTGGATGAGCGGTACTTCGACGTTGGCTCCCATGTCCAGTACCAGGAAATCGACAGGGACATACTCATCTTTGATTCTGAGTAAGATGTCCCGTGCCAATCCCTCGGGAAACCGGATGGTTTGGTCCACCATCTGCAAGCGCACATATGTAGGGTGCAACGGGCTCCCTAACAGGTTATCATAAGTTACCTTGGACATGATGTTGACACCGGATCCAAGGTCGCAGAAGGCGTTGTCGAAGATCTGTGGTCCGATCTGGCAAGTGATCATCGGCAAGCCAGGGTCTCCCTTCTTCGGGATGAACGGTGAATCCACCGTTACCCGAACAGAACAAGAATGAGGCTTACCGAACCTCGTAGTTACCAACCTGACGCCCTCAATAGGGTCCTCAGGCTTTGCCGGAATCTTACCTTGCTCATAAGTGGGGACATTCTTGCTAATTGAGCTAACTGGTTTTCTAACATTTTATTAAAGCTCAATTGATTTTTCATAGCGAGTTAAAGCTATCCATTTTCTCACTAAGACTTTCTAAGATCTTGTCATTAGCCATCATTCTTCTATTAAGACCATTATTAATTTTAATTTGACCAAAGACAAGTTCTTTCAAGGAAGGTTGGTTATTGAAAGAATTACCAGAATTATTATGGTAAGAATTACCTAAATTATTATTGTAACCCATACCTTGGCCTTGGTAGAAGGGGCGTGAACTCCATTGAGGTTGTTGGGGCCGATTCCCATTGTTGAAGTGATTGTTGTTGTTGTTGTTGCTGACGAAGTTCACCTCCTCCTGAGTCATGGGGCAGTTGTTGCCCGAATGGTCCTCCTCTCCGCAAACCTCGCACCATGGGTCAGTACCCATAGCACAGATAATGGCAGGAGTTTGGATGGCCTCCACTTCCTTGTTAGAGGGCGATCCCTCTATCTTCTTCATCAGGAGGTCCATCTTGGCAGAGAGCATGTCCACCTCGCTAAGGGCGTGGACACCTCTCTTCTTGGGCTGAAGGCGCTCTTTGTTCCATCTTTGGTTAACCACCATCTTCTCGATGAGCTCCTTGGCATCCCTGACATTGTGTTGCAGGAATGCCCCTCCAGCGGAAGCATCAAGGTGACTCCGGGCCACGCCAGTCAGCCCATGGTAGAAACCTTGAATAATGAGCCATTCGTCTATCCCGTGGTGGGGACAGGCTTGAATGTACTCATTGAGACGTTGCCATGCTTCGGGAAACGTCTCGTCGGACTTTTGTTGGAAGCTTGAGATCTTCCCGCGCAGGACACTGGTCTTGCCCACGGGAAAGAACTTCTTGAGGAATGCATTGGCACATCTGTCCCAAGTTGTCACCTCAGCCTTGTTGTTGTAGAACCATTGCTTCGCTTTTCCCAACAATGAGAATGGGAAAAGACGAAGGCGAATAACGGCATCTGCAATGACGTTCTTGACCGTCAAGAATTGATTTGGCATCCTCATGTGGCTTCCCACAGAATTGATTTGCTTGCACCATGTTGATCAGTGCAGGCTTGAGTTCAAAAGTCGCATCGCCCAAGTTCACGTTCGGACCCGTAGCAACAAAGTCGGCTGACGGCGACAAGAACTCGGTGATGGTCTTCTGAGCCATGACTGCCTCAACAACTGGTGCGGGACTTCCTTCCACAAATGATTCAGGCTCTGAGATAAACCTCTGAGGAGGAACTAGATGACGTCTAATTCTCCTCACCAATTGCTCAGGATCTTCAACGAAGTTTGACGGCAATTGGAAACCGCTCATGCACTATCTCAAATGATAACAAGAAAAACAAGACAAGTGAAGGGCAAGCCCCCTAACACTACCGGATACTTAGATTAAGAGTAGCCACGGATTCCAATTTACTAGAGATTCCTAATACGGCGCTTCCCCGGCAACGGCGCCAGAAATGCTTATTGGCAGATCTTAGCGCAAGCACTAGAACTCGATAAAGATACTAGTTCCCCGGCAATGGCGTCAGAAATGTCTGTCAACACTTCTTAGCGCACACTAACTAGAGTAAAGATAAACACGACTGGCGTCTGTTAGCTAAGCCTACTGCAAACCCGAACTACCACCAGAGAGAGGGTGTCACAATTTCTCTTCCGGCAACAGCCTAAGAATGCTAAGCTAAGCTAGATTCTAGTGACGACGTAAGACTGACCAAGGGTAACTCTGCAAGCGCACAGGTACCGCTGTAGCACTTCAACTGGGTGAGTATTTCGGTGTCGAATTTGTAGTTCGCTCACGGGAAGCGGATTAAGACTCTCTAGTAAATGGGTGATGGAAACCCGTGGTGGTTTTACTCAATCTAAGCTATTGATATTGATAAGGGGTAAGTGTTGATATGAGTGATAACTAAAGGTAACTAGTAGGTAGCTAGCTAGGTGGGAGGACGTGAGTAAGGACTCCTATGTATCTAACTATACTCATGTGTTCTAATCTAACTAGTGTAACGACTTAACTAAACTAATGCCTAGACAATCGGTGTGATAGGGGAAGTCGACTGACAAATAGGAGGGTTGCGTTCCTTTCTGGGAACTAACTCCTATTCCAGTGGACCTTTGACTTTAATGGGTGCCCTACAGCCTATCCCTGATGCAAATAGAGCCAACTGGGGAACTGCGTTCTGTCACAACCGCCCCTGCTAATATACGTCGGAAAGTGAATGAATATACCAATCAACGATAGGGTGCGTCCACTATTAAGCACTAGCCTAAGCACCTCACCTAATCTAGTCTTAAGACTCTGGCTACCACGTAAGTAACCTCGGCCCCAGTTGGTAGTGAAACACACACAAAGGATCTAGACACCAAACTAGTTCAGACTCTACACTAACGAGACTAAGACACAACACTACTACACTAGTATAGCAGTGCACTAAGTAAATACTGAAAGTAAAGTACTCAAAGTAAATACTTAATAAAGTAAAGCAAGACTATATTAATATAAGAAAAGTACTTCAAAAGTAAAGGTACAAGACCTATACCAAATTCTCCAGAAGACGACTCCGGAGACCCGAGCTTCGCTTGACTCAACTCTAACTCCCACTCTGGACTAGACTACACTACTCTTGATCTCCTAAGAGAGCTTGAGCTTGAGAACATGTTGACGTTTCTTAGCGCAATCACCAAAGATAGATAAAAAGTCTATCCCCTGCAGCGGCACCAGAAAGCCCGTTGGTATTTCTTAACGTGTGCAGAGAGATTCCGCAAGCGTACGGAAAGTACCGTTGTAGCTTTCACCCGGAAGTATTCAGGGTATCATATTTTCCACAGGGAACAGAGGTATTTCTCCTAGCTAATACGTCCAAGGACAACCCAAGGGTAGAGTTGGTAGGAGGGGGAGAAGGATTCTATGGCTTTTGGGTCTAAAAGTAGATAAACTACACCTACACTTGCTCACTTCGGGCACCGGATCGCACCTAGTCTGCCAAGTGATGCCGGCCTGTAGCTCTACGCCGTAGCTGTTGACGGGAATAAAGACCAGTTTTCGTACACTCAGAAACCCGTCAACAGTCCTCGATAGAAGGAAGATAAGCATCACATGAACATATTTACCACTAATAAAGTTCCACTTGTATTCATAGCTTGTGAAATGCAGGAAAGCTGAAAACAGGCCCTGTGAGACCAAAACCCAGGTCTACCGACCTGATTCTGGTCTCGCCGGGATCCGACCACCAAGCGGGATCCCCGAACTCTACGGGAGAACCGATCCCGGGTCCAAATGTACCACACATCAACATTCCACCCGATTGGTACAATGGACCAAGGATCCACATAGAAGCAAGCAAGATATCAAGTGAACCCAACTTCGGACAAGACTACATGTGACAAGCCGGGACGGCACCGGGAAGCGCCACGTGGGCCGGGGGCCGGGTGCCGGAGTCGGCCGACACGCCTTTGGTGGAAGGACACCTTGGCATTGCTCCCACCGCCACTGGACCTTCTAGAAGGCCGGTGGGACCCACCGTCGCCCAACCATAGGTCGGCCGACTGCAGTGGGACCCACTTGAGGTCGGTTTGCTTCCACCGCCTTCGCAAGACTCCCACGTGTCCGCACCAAGAGTCGTCCATTCAAGTCGGTGGAAGGTCGGTTTGATCCAACGGTTCATGACGGAGAGCACACGGATCGGCGCGTGGCGGCGGAGTAACCCCTACTCCACCTCCACTATAAATACCCCCTAGTCTCTCATTGTAAAGTGTCCCCAAGTAGTCCACATTAGTGCTCTCAAGCTCAAGCTCTCTTGGGAGATCAAGAGTAGTGTAGTCTAGTCTAGAGTGGGAGTTAGAGTCGAGTCGAGCGAAGCTCGGGTCTCCGGAGTCGTCTTCGGAGAATCGGTATAGCTCTTGTACCTTTACTTTCGAAGTACTTTTCTTATATTAATATAGTTTTGCTTTACTTTATTAAGTATCTACTTTGAGTACTTTACTTTCGTATTTACTTAGTGCCTTCGCTATACTAGTGTAGTAGTGTTGTGTCTTAGTCTCATTAGTGTAGAGTCGAACTAGTTAGTGTCTAGATCCTTTGTGTGTGTTTCACTACCAAGCGGGGCCGAGGTTACTTACGTGGTAGCCGAGTCTTAAGACTAGATTAGGCGAGGTGCTTAGGCTAGTGCTTAATAGTGGATGCACCCTATCGTTGATTGGTATATCCATTCACTTTCCGACGTATATTAGCGGGGCGGTTGTGACACAACGTGATCTTCCGATTATATCTATTTGCATCAGGGATAGGCTGTAGGGCGCCCATTAAAGATGAGGTCCGCTGGAATAGGAGTTAGTCCCACTGGGAACGCAACCCTCCTATTTGTCAGCCGATTTCCCCTATCACATCGATGGTCTAGGCATTAGTTTAGTTAAGTCGTTACACTAGTTAGATTAGAACACAGAAGTATAGTTAGACACATAGGAGTCCTTACTCACTCGTTGTCCTCCCACCTAGCTAGCTACCTACTAGTTACCTTTAGTTATCACTCATATCAACACTCACCCTTTTGTCAATATCAATAGCTTAGATTGAGTAGAACCACCACGGGTTTCCATCACCCATTTGCTAGAGAATCTTAATCCGCTTCCCATGAGCGAACTACAAATTCGACACCGGAATACTCACCCGGTTGAAGTGCTACAGCGGTACACGTGCGCTTGCGAGTTACCATTGGTTAGTCTTACGTCGTCACTAGAATTTAGCTTAGCTTAGCATTCTTAGGTCATTGCTTGAGGAAGAGGAATTGTGACACCCTCTCTCTGGTGGTAGTTCGGGTTTGCATTAGGCTTAGCTATCAGACGCCAGTCGCATCTACCTCACGCTAGTCGGTGTGTGCTAAGAAGTGTCGTTAGGCATTTCTCACGCCATTGCCGGGGAACTAGTATCTTTATCGAGTTCTAGTGATTGCGCTAAGATTTGCCAACAGTAGCCGGATGTGGGGGATTACAAGGGATGGACAGGGCTGTCACCACCTGCCGCCTACCACCTCAACCGTGGACTATGAGGCAAACGAAGGTAGCCGCCAGCCTAGACACCACGTCTATGCTATTAGCTACTACTCTAGCGTCGTACAGGAACATCCGTCTCTATCAGGAGTCCTCTCCTAGAGCAACCGCCACGAGGATGGTCGATGAACCCGCAAACAAGTATAAATGAAGAATAAATACCGAAAGACTTATTACCAAAGAAAACACGAACACTCACATAGCGGGAAAACACGACGAAGTGTAGCACTGGTGTTCGTTGAGGTACAAGGTTGGGGGAGAGACCGACAAGTCTGGCTCTTCCCCGCTCTTCCCTCACATCTCTCCACTACCAAGCTCTAATAGCTAGCTAGGGCCTAAGCCCATGGAGTGTGGCTCTTTATTCTCTAGCTGTAGTAGCTCTTGATCCTTGGAATGGTGTGTTGAATGAGGAGGACGGAGCCTCCTTTTATAGGTGGAGAGGAGGGGGCTCTATGCAAAAGGGTCATGCCCATTTGGAAAGGACCAAAACCGACCTCTAGAGGTGGTTTCGTACCTTCCATGTACAAAGCACCAGCAAAATCGACCTCCACACATTGTCATGGGCCAGCTGACCAAAAATGGGCCTGATCAGGCACCGCGCAGGCGCGCCCGCACCTGGGGTGTGCGCTCCAGGTTTGGCTCGGATGGGGCCCATCTTTTACAGGCACGTGGGCCTCGTCGTCAGCTTTCCGTAGCCTGGTGAATTTAGTAAATCGGAGTCCGGATGAGGGAGTTATGGCCAAAATGCTCAACCCCACTCCTGCAGCCCAAGATGGAGTTAGACCGAGTTTTGGGCTTCCACTTCTTGGGTTCATGCTTGGCATTTTAGGCTATGTTTGAGACCCAAATTATTCGGTAGGTGGGCCACCTTCTCACATCATAGTTTTGCTCCAGTTCTTGGCTCATTTTAGGTGTATTTCAGTGTTGACCTGCAAAACAAGAATTCTGCGCCACACTGTGGAAATGGTTAGAGTAGAGCCCTATTCTAGGTGAGATTTAGTGTTGCCTAGGCTAAAGTTGGCGGGGTTAGAATCGAGTTAAGGACCGCCAACAGAACACAATTGTGAACTACTTGGGGACACTTTACAATGAGGGACTAGGGGGTATTTATAGTGGAGGTGGAGTAGGGGTTACTCCAGCGCCACGTCAGCGATCCATGTGCTCTCCGTCATGTGCCGTTGGATCAAACCGACCTTCCCACCGACTTGAATGGACGATGCTCGGTGTAGGACACGTGGGAGTCATGCAGGAAGGCGGTGGAAGCAAACCGACCTTGAGGTGGGCCCACTTGCAGGTCGGCCGACCTGGGTCTGGCTGACCTGTGGGTCCCACTGGCCTTCTAGAAGGTCCAGGTGGCAGTGGGAGCAATGCCAAGGTGTCCTGCCACCAAAGGCAGGTCGGCCGACCTGGCATTGGACCTCTGGTCCACGTGGCAGCTTCCTGGTGCTGTCCTGGCTTGTCACGTGTAGTCTTGTCCGAAGTTGGGTTCACTTGATATCTTGCTTGCTTCTATGTGGATCCTTGGTCCAATGTACCAATCGGGTGGAATGTTGATGTGTGGTACATTTGGATCCGAGAATCGAGTTCTCTGTAGTATTAGGGACCCCGCTTGGTGGTCGGATCTGGTGAGACGAGAATCGGGTCGGTAGACACGAGTTTCGGTCTCACGGGGCCTATTTCCGGCTTTCTGCATTTCACAAGCTTAGAGTACAAGTGGAACTTTATTAGTGATAAATATGCTCATGTGATGCTTATCTTCCTTCTATCGAGGACTGTTGACGGGTTTCTGAGTGTACCAAAATTGGTCTTTATTCCCGTCAACAGCTTTATCCTTTCACATGTGATGTCCAATATATGTGAGGATTTTGCCAATTCGGTTAAGATCGTGGGGAACAAAACGGACTAGGAATCCTCGGCTTTTTTGCATCCCTCTGGTCGTGAAGAATCTTTGAAGTCTATAGCCTAGAAAATTTCCTTAATGCAACAAACGATGTTTAATCTCTGGCATGTTGTTTTTATTAGGTTAAAAAATAATAATTGCTCCTTTCTAGGATTTTTGCTTCCTAGGGTGTAGGAATTGGAGCCCTCTTTCCATCAAAATCGCCGCGCTTGATTTTGAGTCCGCTAGAGAAAGTCAGCCCCATACTACGGGACACATCACATGTTTGAGATGTTGTAGCTTTATCCTTTCACATGTGATGTCCAATATATGTGAGCATTTTGCCAATTCAGTTATGATCGTGGGGAACAAAACGGACTAGGAATCCTCAGCTTTTTTGCATCCCTCTGGTCCCGAAGAATCTTTGAAGTCTATAGCCTAGAAAATTCCTTAATGTAACAAATGATGTTTAATCTTTGGCATGTTGTTTTTATTGGGTTAAGAAATAATAATTGCTCCTTTCTAGGATTTTTGCTTCCTAGGGTGTAGGAATTGGAGCCCTCTTTCCATCAAAATCGGCCGCGCTTGATTTTGAGTCCGCTGGAGAAAGTCAGCCCCATACTACGGGACACATCATATGTTTGAGATGTTGTAGCTTTATCCTTTCACATATGATGTCCAATATATGAAAATTTCCTTAATGCAACAAAGGTTTAATTTTGCCAATTTGGTTATGATCTACGGGACACATCATATGTTTGAAGAAACATGTGATGTCCAATATATGTGAGGATTTTGCCAATTCGGTTATGATCGTGGGGAACAAAATGGAAGGAATCCTCGGCTTTTTTGCATCCACGGTCCCTTTGAAGTCTATAGCCTAGAAAATTTCCTTAATGCAACAAAAGAATTTTGAAGTCTATAACCTAGAAAATTTCCTTAATGCAACAAATGATGTTTAATATTTGGCATGTTGTTTTTATTGGGTTAAGAAATAATAATTGCTCCTTTCTAGGATCTTTTTTTGCTTCCTAGGGTGTAGGAATTGGAGCCCTCTTTCCATCAAAATCGGTAGCTTTATCCTTTCACATGTGATGCTTGATTTTGAGTCTATGGTCCCGAAGAATCTTTGAAGTCTATAGCCTAGAAAATTTCCATAATGCAACAAATGATGTTTAATATTTGGCATGTTGGGGTGTAGAAAGTCGAGCCCCATACTACGGGACACATCATATGTTTGAGATGTTGTAGCTTTATCCTTTCACATGTGATGTCCAATATATGTGAGGATGTTGCCAATTCGGTTATGATCGTGGGGAACAAAACGGACTAGGAATCCTCGGCTTTTTTGCATCCCTGTGGTCCCGAAGAATCTTTGAAGTCTATAGCCTAGAAAATTTCCTTAATGCAACAAATGATGTTTAATCTTTGCCATGTTGTTTTTATTGGGTTAAGAAATAACAATTGCTCCTTTTTTGCTTCCTAGGGTGTAGGAATTGGAGCCCTCTTTCCATCAAAATCGGCCGCGCTTGATTTTGAGTCCGCTGGAGAAAGTCCGCCCCATACTACGGGACACATCATATGTTTGAGATGTTGTAGCTTTATCCTTTCACATGTGATGTCCAATATATGTGAGGATTTTGCCAATTCGGTTATGATCGTGGGGAACAAAATGGACTAGGAATCCTCGGCTTTTTTGCATCCCTCTGGTCCCAAAGAATCTTTGAAGTCTATAGCCTAGAAAATTTCCTTAATGCAACAAACGATGTTTAATCTTTGGCATGTTGTTTTTATTGGGTTAAGAAATAATAATTGCTCCTTTCTGGGATTTTTGCTTCCTAGGGTGTAGGAATTGGAGCCCTCTTTCCATGAAAATCGGTCGTGCTTGATTTTGAGTCCGCTGGAGAAAGTCAGCCCCATACTACGGGACACATCATATGTTTGAGATGTTGTAGCTTTATCCTTTCACATGTGATGTCCAATATATGTGAGGATTTTGCCAATTCGGTTTTGATCGTGGGGAACAAAGCGTACTAGGAATCCTCGGCTTTTTTGCATCCCTATGGTCCCGAAGAATCTTTGAAGTCTATAGCCTAGAAAATTTCCATAATGCAACAAATGATGTTTAATATTTGGCATGTTGGGGTGTAGGAATTGGAGCCCTCTTTCCATCAAAATCGGCCGCGCTTGATTTTAAGTCCGCTGGAGAACGTCAGCCCCATACTACGGGACACATCATATGTTTCATTCCCTGCATTTTCACCTCTCGAGATGATGGCGGAAACCCCTCGAGCGAACGGGAGCTCGAACGAACCTCTCGAGACCCTCCTTTTCACCTGCCCACATGGCTACAGGGCTCGGAAATAGTGAAAAGCACACCTGCCCTGCCTAACCACATGGCCACAGTGCGGGAAATAGTGAGAAGTACGCTGGTCACTTCTCCTATTTCACCGCCCATATCCGGGATTCGGGCGCACCAGGCGGTACTATTACGCCATGCCGAGCACTATGCCGCGTACGGCACCCCCTCGGAAATGCTCAAGTCAGCTCTCCGTATCACTAAACCCGCCGTTCAAACCCATCGCTCGTGCCATCTACCCCTCGAGGCAATCATTACCCGCTCGATGAATGATGGCCAACGCGACCTGAGCATGGCGCGCGCAACGCCCTGTCTTTCCCTCATCGACGACCATATGGTGGGGTTCTCGGACGCACGTACCCGTCCATACCTACGCCGTACCTCGACTACGTCAGCCCACGACAGAGAAGGACGAGCGGGTCATCATCACCCATGACGCTACAGGCTCGAACCGGGCAAAAGCGGGGATCCACAGGCTCGAACCGGTACAAAGCAGGCATCCACAGTCTCGATGACGCGCCCCACGCCCATGCCTCGACATCATCGCCACATCAGTCCTATCTACTGTGTACACCCGAGCCTCCCCTTGGCCTATAAAAGGGGACGCTGGGGCTAGAGTAGGGCAAGCTCTCGCACTCACAACTCATAGCACACACACAAAACGCTAAGTCTTTCGACTCGCTTGTAACCGCCCCTGTACAAGCACCACTGTAACAGAACCGACCAACTAATATAATTATGAAGCACTAACCAAGCCACCGTGGCAACTTAATTAGTACTCGGCAACCATATCAGCCCGGTAGTATGCGAAATCTCGAAAGATCTCGAACTTTTACAATGTCACACCCGAATCTTAAGTTCAGCAGTTCCCATTCACTTGATGATACAGTTCGCAAATAAAATAATTACACCACCGGTATCAAATTATATATTATTACAACTTAAATTTTTCAAATAAACGGCGAACGTAGATATTCTTGAAATTACACTCACACCTACATTTTAAATACTGTGCCAGCTCAGGGTCGACTCCATCAAAAGCATGTAGATGAGATATAAGAGTTGACTTTGCCCAAAGTCTATTTCCTCCCTAGTGGGATACAGGTCCATCTTGTCGACACAGCAAAAATCTCATGATCTGCAACAAGTGGGAATAAAACTCTGAGTATGTGGGTACTCAGCTAGACTTACCCGTCTTAAACCAGAAAATAAGAACGCTTTGGGGTGGAATGCATGGCCTTATAGTGGGTTGGCTGACTCATTTGCGAAAAGCACAAGTCATCATATTATAGATATGTATAACTATGAACCTTTCATTTTATTTTTGCATAGCTTAACATTATAACCTGTTTATGCTAGGTGAGCACCTACGCTAAAGCAATCAAATAGATCATCAATTAATATAATGAGTTAACATTCCAAGTTTAGCCTTTCCAACATCATCCACATAATCATCCATGGGTCTCATTATTTAATTAGACGTGATCGAAGCTCAAGTCAAGTACTCACTGTCCAGGAGTGATGGCGATTCGAATCGATTACTAACCAGCTGGCGAGATATTCCCCACACAAACCCCACTCACGGGATCAAAGTGAGCGATGGGTCACCGTTGGTACTGTTCGGGTAAAGTCGCGGGACCGCTATGGACAAGTCTACACCCAGAGGTTATCCGGTGCCAGGACGCATCAAGACATGTCTGCCCACGGGACAAAGCCAGGTAGCTCAGAACATTCTTGCCCATGGTACACTCGGGTCTCTACCACTCCCCCAAACTTCGGTGTTCTTGCCTACATTTCGGTCACTGGCCCAAACAGAGCTACTAGGCTTCGCGGTCGGAACGACTTATCCTTCCAACTAAATGTGGGGCATACGTTCAACATGACTTGGGGGCCGATAGCGTTGGGTTCTTAATTGACATCGATGGAGTTACTATTTTAATATATAATTATCGGCATTTATTTCTCGGGAAGCGAGAGCGACACTTATTTTCAAACGGAGGGAGTATGTTATAGTTTTCCCCTCCTTTTTTTGTTTCAGTTCATTTTCAGTATATGTTTCATCTATTTCCATCTTTTTATTTCAACAGATTTGATCTTCTTTGTTTTTTCTGCAGCATATGTTTTGTTTTTCTTCTTCTTCTTTTTGTTTCAGTTTATTTTCAATATATGTTTCATTTCTTTCCATCTATTTGTTTCAATACCCGTTTTGTTTGAATTCGCGTTTCATTTTCTCCCCCTCTTTGTTTCAGAGCACACGGCGGCGATGTCGTAATTGTAAAAGGCAAATGGATATTGTTTAATTGCGTCATATATATAAGGCTGTGTGGGAACACATTTCATGTATTATGTTATACAACCAAACGTAGAACAATTGATAAATAATTTATATATATTGAAAAGGGTAAATATCTGGTTGTGCTTGGTCACAGTTACAGTATATATGTAGTAATCGATCAATATATAATGCTTAATTCAACAAGGATGGATCGGGGTTACGTACATATGCGTATATTATATATTACTGTAGAATAGAATATGAGAGTAATGGCAGCATGCGCTAGCTGGTAAATGAATCAATTGGGGCGGGACGGTTAATCGCCACCTTGAGCTGAAGCCTCTTGTTCTTCTGCTTTGGTTACACGCCCCGCCCCGCCCCGCCCCCGCGACCGCGGTAGAAGCTGCCTCCTCCTCCTGCACCTGCAGGCCGGAGCGGCGGCCATACGCACGTGCATCCAAGTTGGCGTGGAAGCTCTTCGCACCGGACACACCGGAGATGAGGTCGCTGATCCCCGTGCCGCCGTTCCTTCGGCGAAGCTCCTGCTTGCGCTTACTCAAGTACTCGTCCACGTCGCCGACGGTGAAATGCGCCGTGGCTGTCGACGCCGCCAGTAGTAGTACAAGGAGCAGCCCTAGGCACACCATCGCCGTCGACCTTGGTATCATTGGCGGCATCGTCGTCGTCATACCCTACCTAGCTACTAACAAGCTTCTCTTTCGACGACCGGCCGGCCGGGACCTACGACTCTTCCGATCTGAATTGATGCTTCCCTCTTGCTGCTGCTTGCTACAACGATCGAATTGATGGAAGCTTATTAGTAGCTATAATAATATTAGCAAATCACGGCGGGACCGTCCATGGATGATATATACATGCACGCAGACGCAGGTGGAGGTGGACGGCATGCATTTATGCACGGTGGGCCGCGTCCTGCGCCTCCGCCTATTTTTGCAATTTTATTTACGGCCAAAAACCCAACTAATTTTAGCGTCGAGGTCGTTACTCTGCCTTCAAAACACGTTTAGATGCCTTTCAAAAAAAACGCGTTTAAATAAATATATATTATAGCTCTTAGTTCAAATAAACTCTGCCTCTTGTTCACATTTTGTTGATCTCTATACATATGGATGCATGCGTGTCGTCACATATTAAAGTTCCTAATTAATTTTCTTGTATGTAACGAGAAATCAAATTAAGTTGCCCATTATCGCCAACCTACAGGTCTCGAGCGATGGCCTTGAGAGCGTCTTCAACATAGGGGTATCTGTAGGAGAAGCCCAGATCCTTTGCCTTCGCCGGAAGAACCTTCTGTCCTTCCAACACCTGCAGCGATCAAATTAAAACCGGAATTTATAAGTCTACACGTACTCACATCGCAGTAAAACAAGGTTATGTAAGATTATTTTTATGAGATGACAAGAGCTAAAGAGAGCGAAAGTGCTGAAGTTGTCTCTTCCGTAGGATATAGCTTGAGCTCAATATCTAAGAGTAGAAATTAAAACCGCCCTCGCATTTTGGGTTCACTCTTAGTAGACATAACACAATAGAAAAATTACTGTTTTAAGTGTTATTTCCTCGCATATATTCAATGTTATCCAAATCCAAGTGACATTGCAATCTTCCAACTTCCATCATGATACAATGTACAAAACAAATGCCTAAGGCTACTCCAGTGTTATAACTCACATATTACATAACATCTTAGTGTTGTTTCTAAAACCTCCAAGGCAATTAATTGTTAAATATGTTGTATCTATCAGAAGAGCCAAAGCATGTATACATTTTGTAGGCTTACACATTATAAGCCTACTAGGCTGCCCCCTCTCTCTTAATGTATGCAATGTCATAAAAAGTCCTAAGTACTTTAGTAGCACTAATTTAATATGGGTGGAGTCACTAACAATCCAAAAGTAGTAATCTATCCTGATCCACAAATAGCATACAAGTGTGATCTACGTAGAAATAGTTCTTTTGGATACATGAGCACCATGTAAGACGATGAGATGAGTGTTACCACAGAAGCACCTTCTCCAAGCACCGCTTTGAGCGCAATTTCCGGAACAGGCAACCAAGACGGCCGCCCGACGATTCGCCCCAGCCGTTCGCATAGCTCCGACAAACGCACAGGATTAGGTGCGGTTCCATTGATTACACCTAATAAACAGAAAGTAAGGTGGCTCTCAGTATACTACTACAATACAATACTACAAACTTTATTGTTCACAATTGCTACGTTACAGAAAGAGCATTCAAGTTTTGTGTACAAAATCCTGCAGTAGAGTGTAGTATCATGTATTCATATTGTTATGCCCAGTCTCCAAAGTCAACTAAATCCTGCAATAAAGTGTATCATGTATTCATATTGTTGTGCTCTGTCTCTAGAGTCAACTAGCACTGCGCATTACTTGAATGCTACCGCAATATGAATTTATTGCAATATCGCATCATAAAATATCTTGCATTCAAGTGATATCCACACCATTATCCTATAATTCATGAAATTCATAAGTTGTTTTGATTTGCATTGAGGGTGTTTGCATGGCTTCTAGCATGACTAGTCTGTAACAGAAGAGAAGGGGATCAGAGGATGTGCAGTGCAAGTGAGGTCACCTTTGTATGTAGGGTTCGTTAGAGATTCATAGATGAGGTTGACTAGGTCATCCAGATGAATCCAAGAAAACCTAGCAATCAGCCAATCAATTAATTGTTACAATATGCCGAAGTTGAATGTACTAAGATAAAACCCATCTGTCTGGAAACAGAATAACTAGGATCCCAGAGTAGTATACTATAAGTCTGTAACAGCACAGAGAGAGAGAGAGAGAGAGAAGCAACCACTGGCGTCCCGTCCCCAGAGGACCACCGGCAAACATCATAAAAAGGGGGATCATCTTTGCTGCAGATGAACAGATGAATCAGGTAAATAACGCAGTGCAGACGGGAATGATACTTCTCCTTGAAGAAGAAAGCAAAGGACAAGAGGGAAAAAAAAAAGACAAAAAGAAGTAAATGAAACACAGGAACCTAGAGCACCACCATCCTTGCCAAGAACAACCCCAATCCGGAGAAGCACAAGTCTTACATCCTCCTGGTTTACTTGGCATGCCGTGGCCTCCCATTCTCTGCACACCTGCACTTTTTTACCCATGTCATAGGGACGCAGCACAGACTGTTGTAAGATGCATGTAAAATGATGGATGATGCATCATGCACCGGGAGCAATGATCATTTACTGAAAGTGTTATGACGCTCGAGGAGTGATGGGAAGTAGGCAATGTAAGATGGAACTGGATGAACCAAACCTCTGATAGGTAGTCATTGCCTGAGGGACTAGATTCATCAAAGCTATGGATTTCGCTGGTACCTGCAGCATGTATGCACACAGTGGATTGATCGAAAACAACCGGTGCATGTGTTTCTCTTCGACTACTGATGGATTATTAAAACATCGGATGCTAGTTCAGCCTCAGAAATATGAAGCCAAGTGGCTAGTTCACAAACAACGTACCATAATAGCCAATGGCTGTGGCACTCACAAACACTGAGGGTCGAGTATCAGCGTTGCCAGCATGGTTGATGTACTTCACCACCTTGAGCAGTGAACTCGTGAATTAGCTTGCACGTTTTGAATTGTAGGAAGGGATGGGATGTACCTTTGATGTAACATTGACCCGGCTCTGTTTAATTTCCTGCTTAATCTGCGAAAGAGAAGGCAGCTAGTCTAGGCTGGACGACATAGAGAGGGAGAGAAATGCATCGACTGCAGATTTAAAGAAACCGAATGGACGGACCTCGGGTGACCATCTTGTGCTTATGGGCATGCCTGCCAGGTTGACAACAGCAGAGGAGCCTCTGACGCATGCCTCCCAATCCCCTTGCTCGGCTATTGTGAGTCCAGGATAGGCGGAAGCTGCGTGCCATGGATCAGGTCATATATATATGCACATGCAATGCATGGATCAAAAAAAAAAATGGTTTCAGCAACGAGTTGTTATATGTATGGGTGAATGCATCATCAGGAAATGATGATTGTTGAGTTGGATCTTTTGTTACCAGGAAAAACTGATGCAGCGTTGGTGGCGGACCTTGTTAAGACGCAAACCTTGTGGTCATCTGAATGCAACAGAAACATGTGTATGTATGTATGTGATGAGAGAGAGTAGGCAGGCAATAAGTTAATCAGTAGTGAGTGAGTGAAGGAAGGAAGGAAGCAGACCCGATAGAAGCTTGTGAACCAATCTGCGTCCAATGAAACCTGTGGCTCCAGTGATGGACACAGTCATGGGAGGCTGCTGAAAAATAACAGCAAATTAAAGGACATATAGATCATAGTATACTTACTAGGTTTGGTTTTTGGTTCGGTTCGGTTCGTTTTGATGGCAGAGAAAGATTCATATCATATACTGTATCTGTATGTAAAGAGAGACTAGACATCCAAAGCGTCAGTATTGCATACCACAGGCTCAGAGCTGAGGGCGCAGCGCAGGCGCAGCAGCCTCCCGATGCGAGGGCGAGGCTCCAGCTGCAGCTGCAGGTTGGGGGTGCTGGCGAAACCCATGGCAGCGGCAGCAGGAGAAGCACAGGAAGGGGAAGGACTCCAACTCCGTCCGATCCGTTAGCTGGCCCCCCACTCCAATCTCCTCCCATGAATCTTGAATGGTGGTGCCACCGCCTGCGTGGCCCGACCCCGGCGAGAGGAGAGGACGCTGACACAGGAGTCGCCGCAGCCAGCACCACGAATCCAATCCAATCCATCGCTGTGCCACAGTCCATCACGGGTGCCATGCCATGGGCTGGGCTGGGCTTGCAACACACCTCTCCCTTGCCATTGCCAGCCCAACAACAACAAGGGCCTTTTTTATATTTATATATATATATATATATATATATATATATGGCGCAATTGACCGTTGTCCACTGTCCTTTGCTTTGCTTTGCTTTCGGCTGCCGTACTCCGTCCCTCCCGTTCCCCGGCTCCTCCATTATTACCCATCGATGACTCACAGCTACAGGCACACAACTCATAGCAGCTAGCACAGCCGCCACCCCTTCCACTGACAGCAGCAGAGCAGAATGCGGCGAATCTGCATCTCCACCACTGGCAAGCTTGTGTTTCTCCTGCTGCTCTGCGCCACGGTGCTGATGCTGCCGGCGGCCGCAAAGATCCATGGTAAGTGAAATCATTCAATCGATTCGATTTGCCAGTGCTTGCTCAACAACAAATGAACTGATTTGATGGCGGCGGCGGCGGCAGGGAACCCAGCCAACGACCTTGTGGCCCTCATCAACGGCAAGAGGGCGGCGAGCAACCTGCCTGCGCTGCGCAACAGCAGAGGCCTCGGCTGCATGGCGCTGCAGTACATCTCCGAGTGCATGGTCGCCACGAGCTGCAGCGGCGCCAACACGCTGGAATGCCAGCCCCCCGAGGCCCACATCACGGAGGTCTACGCCGCCAACTGCGGCGTCGAGCTCCCCACGGTGGACGTCATCTCCGGCCGCCTCGTAGGATGCCACAGGGACCGCGACGGACCGGAGGACGCGCTGCAGGCCGTGCTGGCTTCAGCCACCGGCAATAGCAGCAGCACCAATGTCACGGCCGCGTTGGCGGTCATCCGCGGCAAGGAGCACACCCAGGTGGGCGCCGCCTTCGACCGGGCGCACCGCCGCGGGCCCTTCTTCTGGTGCCTACTCTTCAGCAGCGGCAGCGCCAACGCCACCTTCCTGATGGAGGCCGGCGGCAAGGGCATCCAACAGACCCATGGCTGCTTCAGCGCTCAAGAGAGCCCCTCGTGCAACGCCGCGCCGACGCGACACCTCATGTTCACCACCATTTGCGCTTGCGCAGCCGCAGCGGCGGCGCTGCTCTTCCTTTGCATTGCCTCCTAACTACTCTGTCGTTCGTTCGTAAGTAATATTGTTAGCTTTCATTTCGGTTCAGTTCATGCTGGAACACTGGATGATGACAATGATTTGATATTCCATTTCATTCCTGACGAACTGAAATTCTATTCTATTCTATTCTATTCTATTCTATTCTATTCTATTCACCCCGAATTTTTCCACTCAAATGACAAGACACAATCCATTCTTTCACCGCCATCACAAAACAACAAGGGCAACCTGCACTGGCTACTCAATCACTGAAAGCTAGAGCTAGTTTTAGCATCCTGCTAGTATATATACTAATACGTAGCAGCAATTTCACCCATAAATGTTGCCTTGTCCATACAACAAATACAGTGAACTACACTCGGTCCACTCGACTCCACACAATACAGTACTAGGACAATCCTAAAAGACCAGAACCACCGCAAGACACAAGTGTGCATGTGCTGGTGGGCATGATCAGGCGGAATTATACAGCAAGGAGGCGATGCTTATCCTTGGCAGCAGCAGCAGAGCAGCCAGAGACTGCAAAAGATGTTGCCGCGGAATCTACCGTTTACATAGTTACAAAATGGTGCATCCCTTCTGCGCCTTCTTCTTCTTCTTCTTTTGCTTTGGGGGCTGGAGAACCACCTTAATTGCCGCGTCAAACACTGCTTTTATGTTCTGGATGGATGGAGATGCAAATCATCAGCAACCACAAACACAGCAAATGGGGAGCTCAGTGCTGAATGGGAAAAGAAAAGAATCACATTACTTGTTGGGTTTTTGAACTGCATTCGATGTAGGCAGCTGCACCAATTAGCTTCCTCAGCTCTTCGCCCTGCAGATATCAGTGAAACGATGGTCACGTTAAATGCCACTGTGCACACAAACCAACAAGTGAAAGCATAGCACACCTGGGCAGTGGAAATTGGAACGGCGCCAGGGTGATCAACAAAAAACTGCTTATCATCTCGCAGATCTGTTACAAGTAACTGAATGGTTAAGCAACTTCAACATATATACCTAAAAAGCAAAGAATCAGTAGTAACCCAATTAACAGTCAAAACTAAAAGAACAAAGATCCACTGACTATCAGGTTAATAAAATAAGATTAGCTTGAGCAGTCACTGCTGCTCACTGCTGCATCTAGGCACAATCGAATCGCATATTTTCAGACACATTTGCTCACAAAATATACCCACATTCACATGCTAGTCAGGCCTGGTTCTGCAAAATTAAGCTGTTAATGTTAGCAGCATGTTTCTCTTGATACCTTTCTTCAATATGTTCTCCAAAAACTATGTTATGGTCATGTGTATTTCTCAATAAAATAAACGACTTTAGCGTAATTAAGTCATGCCATAGAAGACAATAACTAACCCAGTGTCGGCTTTTTTTTTCCTAATTCCCAACAAGCTTCCTATCTTGAAATCATGTGATCCAATCAAAGACCCGAGGCAATGATGCCTCTGCAAATCAAATAACTTGTATTTCCTTTCTACATGATTGTACATATATATGGCTTGAGATGGATAACATATGCACTGAAGGAACCATGATTTGAGATTGCTTAGATCATAAGCAAGTGGTGAACCAAAATTCCGTTTGTGTGCCACAAGATTTCACATGTGTATTTCAGATAATTTTGGCAATGCAGCTGGCGACGTATGCTGCAGAAATACAATGCCTTAGGAGGTGAAGAGCATACCCAGTTTTGTCCCAACAAGGATTATGGGCACACCAGGAGCATAGTGCCTTAATTCAGGAACCCACTGGAAAAAGAGACATGAGCAGGTCATGTGCAAGAAAATGCAAGCCAAGAAGCTAAAATAAATAAGAATTATTAAATGAGGGGGCAGGGCAAGATCATTGCCTTCTTAGAGACATTCTCGTAGCTTGCTTTGCTGATAAGAGAAAAGGCGAGCAGGAAAACATCAGCACCACGGTAGCTCAACGGGCGCAGTCTATTATAATCTTCTTGTCCTGTTAATTTCATAGAATGTCAGTTACAGTACCATGGAGCCGGAAGGAGTGCATATGCAAAGAAGAATGTTAATGCCAGGGGAAGAGACCTGCTGTATCCCACAGACCCAAATTGACGGTGCTCCCATCGACCACAACATTGGCACTGAAGTTGTCGAACACAGTTGGAACATAGTCCTGCAACATCGAGATGCGCCTTGTAGACATAAGCAACTGCATAATATTGTAGCCAAGACAGCTCAAACCAACAAACCCTCGTCCCGTTAGTTGACTGTGGGCACAGTTTGAGCAGGAACGATAATTAGCGATTCTCTGATCTCACTAATCACAACCACCGATGGAACGAAAAACAAACAGGAAAAGAAAAACACACTCCTATACTTAAAATACAGTAGATAAGAGGGAACATGGAGCTCAGCTATGGGTATGGTAGGATTGTATTGGCATGATTCCCATTCTCTTTCCCCTCCTAAAGAATCAACAGGAGTAGGTAGGTTTGTATGTCTATTTGTCGGGAGGAGTAGCTGAGCTGTATGTAGATGATGATTAGCTAGAAAAAGAAATCGATGTGCGGAAGAACAAAGAAGATGAATTCCGCCTCCCTTGAGTGCGCAGAGGAAGAAAGGCTCCTGAAGCCGAAAGAGTGGGGGGACTCACCGTGGGGAAAGTGTTGGAGGTGTAGGAGATGAGCATGCAGGTCTTTCCGACGGCACCGTCCCCCACGGTGACGCACTTGATGAACCGGGACGCGCTCATCGGTGGAGTAGATGTAGATCTACTCTTCTGCTCCTTGTTTCTTGTCCTTGGGCTCCTCCGGGCGCCTCAGGCCACAGTTGACCACCGCCTCTCTTATCTTCCTCGGTGCCTCGGGAGGGATGGATGCAGGTAAGCAAGCCGGCCGTCCGGCCGTCCTGAGAGGAGAGCTGGTCTCCTGTGTCTCACCTGCCGGCTGACTCGCGTCTCAGTGGTGTCTCGTCTCTCCCAGCCGAATGCCTCCAGTCTCCCCCTCTCTTCTCCCTCTGCGTTTTTTTTTTTTTTTTTTTTTTAAGCAGAATGGATGGGACTGGGGATGTGCTCGGACGGTGACGAATACAACAAGATAGAAGAGCAGCCCAGCCCAGCCCAGCCCCTAGACCATTCAGGCCCCGCTGAGCCAAAAACGCACGACTGTTTTCTTCTGGATTTGAATATTTGATAGAAGCTTCTTTCTACCACAGATTTTAGGCATCTTCGGTTGCTCCTTGTATTACTCTGGGTAGTCTTTGTTACCCACTCTGGTTTGTGATTTGTAATATCGACTTAAGTGCTTGGCCCTGTGACCATCATTACCGCCCATAGTCATGTAGCCCTTTAAACTCTATTCCTCTTGATAAATACCGATTGAACCTGCGCGAGGATGGTACAATCTTCACGACACTAGGTCACGAATCAAAGATTACTTGCTGCAAACAACGGGATAACTAGCTTTATACCTAATAAAGGTTGGATGCGACCAAGCAACGGGGACAGAGGCACGGAAACCGCGAAGACTTCGACTTGATCTCCGAACGACCGCAAAACCACAATCCGGAACTAATCCACACAATACCGCGCAGCCGAACGGAAGCCGTAGAGCACGAAGTAGGGGAACCAGAGGGATCACTTCACAAGTTCAAGAAGAATAAAGAAGAACAAAAGTTTGAGTAAGGCACTTAGCAGCTCGGCTGCAATATCATGTCATTTATCAATTCATCAAAGTGCCTAATAGCTTAGATGCAGGTAGGAACAATCCTCCTAGATAGGTGTGAAAATAAGATAGAGTTTTTGAAGATAGGCTATGTAAAAGGTCACCACGAGATGCCTATCCGAAGTGGCTTCGTGTGATTGTTGGCCTCCAGATCAGTTTTCACTAAACTGACCATAACTCTTTATTGGGAAGTCCAGTTGACGAAATGTTTGTTGGATGTGTAACTATACTTGAAGAGCTTTCCAGACATGTCCAGCATGCATCACGAAACATTGTGGATCGGTATAGTTTTGCACGGAAAGATGTACCAATATGCTGACTTGAGATGACTGTTGACCTTCGGAGCAGTCTTGACTAAACTGTGTATATCTCAACATTGGCATGTCCAAAAGTGGTGGGGTTTGTTGCATTGGAAACTAGACTTGATTACGTTTCCAAAATATCCTCATGGGCCCCAAAAGCTTCTCAGAGTTGAGAGATATGAACATTTCTTCTACTGGTCTATTTTGGACTATACTTGTCTGTTTTTGCTAGTTCGCTCTTCACTGCAGTGGTCTTTTTTTGTTGGCCCAGTTCTTGCTCCTCTTTATACCTAGCATTATTATATTGATGGTGAAGGAGTCCACTCAACCCCCTAAACCAATCGCGGGCTCAAAGTTTGGGTTTTGATTAAGGTAACAAATCGACCATAGCTACCATTGTAACTGTTTTATAAATTGTACTCACGCTGAAGTTATCTCTGCCGTGTAGCCTGGTTTTAGCTTTAGGAGAGAACCATACCCATAAATGCCCATAGCCCGTTATTTTGATAATGGTTTTGATCGAGTTTGAGGAAGTTTTTGGTCAATTATGTAGGCTTAATTAACCATAGGTTCATACCTAATACTATATGGCAGGTTAGCCATTATTGGCCTAAAGCTCACTTGCAGAAAAATACACAGATATAGTTTTTCTAGATGTGTTCTAGAGTCTCAGGAAAAACAATTCTTTCAAAAAGCTTTGGTCTGATATGTTCTTTATAAACTTAGGTAAAATTTTGTACGCATATTTATAGAGGTGAGTTTGCGTGCATGTTATGGGCATGTACGTTATACTGGCAAATTTTGAAATAAAAACTTAGGATTGGATCTTAGTGCTTTCACTGTGATTTTGTCGGGGGACAAAACTAAGCAAAACATTCAAACATAACACAGTACGCATATTTTGTTGCATATATAGAGCTGGTTTGCATTAGGCCTCCATAAGGGATCATATATATGTATACATGCCACAGATCACACTAGGTCTTAATTAATCTAATCTGATTTGTTTGTTTGTTTGTTTTACGACGACTATTAGTCGATCGTCGATCATGATCCGTTGACGCGCCGGCAGTTGGCTCGCACCTCGTCGCCTCCGTTGAGTGCGGCCATCCTTAGCATGGACTTTGCAAAGGCCCTGAAGAAGGCCTCCTGCGACGCGGCGTAGAGCGCGACGAAAGCGCGCGTCTTGGGGTGCGTGAGCAGCGCCTGGTCGGAGGAGAGCAGGCCCCGGCCGGCCTGCAGCATCCGGTAGTAGGTGTTGTCAAAGGCCGCGGAGGTGGCGTCGAGGCCGGACCCGGCGGCGCGGACGGTGTTGTTGGCGGGGCACGCACGGCGGAGGGCGGCGGCGAAGGAGGGGCTCAGGGAAGGGTCGTCGACTAGGGTGCCTTGGAGGCGGAGGCGGTTCTGGAAGGAGGAGCAGTGCGCGAAGCCCAGCGTGTGGGCGCCCGACAGCACCACCAGGTCCTTGGTGGACAGCCCTCGGCCGTGGAACGCCTGCTTGAGCTGCTCGAAGCTGGCCGTCGGCCCTGGCAGCGCCGTCGTCTCGTTGGCCAGGGACACGCGCCCGTCCTGCCGCCCCACGGACACCACCCACCACGGGCCACCGGACTGCATGCATGCGTTTTCGGTCAATGGTCAGCATTATTATTCATATTCAGCAATCAGCATTCAGCAAGCTAGTAGGATTTACTAGTAATAAATAAATGCAATAATAATACTCGAGCTTCAGGATCATGTATGCAATGCAGCATGTTGTTAGGATGAACTCAATCCCGAGTTGGGCCCAACGGTCCAACTCGGGCCCCTTGTGAACCTCGTGTCCTGATCGGGGGCGCCCAGCCCATCTATTGGCTGGAGGGCCCCTGTCACCCTGCGCTATATAAAGAGGTGGGCGCCGGCGGCTCTCAGTACGAGGTTCACCGTGAGCCGCCACACCCACCGACAACCCTAATCCGATCTAGGAGGGGCGCAGCCAGTGACGGGAAGCTCCTCCGCGTCGCCACTGCACTGCACCGCGCCAGCCACCTCTTCCTCGACGCGATGGCCGACCCCAGCAGCGCCGCCGCCGGATCTTCTTCCTCTGCTCCAGTCAAACCCTCTGGTAGAACCTTTCCCACTCTTCCTCCCTCTCTCGATCTCACTGCCTACCTATTTCCAAAGTTTGTACCCGCTAGATGTCACTGCTAGATGTTCCTAGGCCTAACACATGTGTGTTCTGAGATTCTGAGTGCATGTACGACAACAGAACAGAGTGACACCCACTGCACACCTGTGCTCTTGGTCGAGCATCCAGACACACTCCGAGCACGTTACGACAAGTTAAGACAGCTCGCTCGATGCACAGCACCAGTAGCCTGTAAGCCTGCTAGCGACGCAAGCATGTGACTCAATCGATCGTTGCATGCATGATGAGAAAGACTGCTTGCTGACCAGCCAGCCGTAGATATACTACCCACCCAATGCATGCGCAAGTATACTGTACTTACTACTAGTACATATACATACCCAACCACTACTGTACGTACAAGTATATACTGGACCCTCTAGCTTAGTAGTACATCAGCTGGCGGATTGGATCTCTCCCACTCCCATATTCAGTCGTCATAGTACGGTGGTCTCGAGCGGCATCCATCTTTACATGCATTGATCGATTACAGTAGAGTACATACCAGCGCGACGGCGTCCCTTGCGGCGAGCGCGAGGATGTCGGCGCAGGAGACGACGCCGGGGCAGAGGGCCTCCACGGCCCGCTTCGCGTTGTCGACGACGTAGAAGGCGTGCAGCGACACGTTGGGCGGACCGTCCTTCTCCGCCGTCACGTTGGCCGTCGAGTCCAGCAGAACGGAGCCGTCGCAGCCCTGCATGCGCAAGCAGTTAATGATGCTGCAAGGATGGACAACTACTATTGGAGATACTTAGATGGGAGAAATTGATTACCCTGACGAAGCAGTCGTGGAAATGGATTCGGAGGAGCCCGGCCGCCACGGTGCGGTCCTTGGCCATGGCCTGCCGCACTGCCGCCGTCACCGCCGCCTCCGCCTCCGGGCACCTCTCGTCGTACAAATCCAGGCTCAGCGCATCGCCGCATCTCAGCGCCACCGAGGCGACTAGTACCAATAATAATAGCAGAAGAAGAGCTGCCTCTGCTGATGCAGCAGGCGGCCCCGCCATATTGCAGCTAGCTGCAAAGACTTGCAGTGCAGGCGTGGCGGTGTGGAGTGGACTGTCAAAACCGTGGTGGATGAACAAGATCGAGCTCTAGGAGAGGAGAGTAGCTACTAGCTACCGCTGTTCGGTGGCGTGCAAATGCAAAAGCTACCCATGCTGCCTTGCTTCTATACAACTGGCCGGCTCGATCCATCCCTACCATATATATACACATATAATATAGTACTCCATTTCTTGCACTCTCTTCTATCTAGACAGAATAATTTATCATTATTAGCTAGCTAATTCGATCTGCTTGCAACATACTCCCTCCGATCGGTAGCCCCGATCGAGCAGTATACAATACATCAAATACATAGGAGTGAGTGCAGGGTGCGTGCGCTGCTCCTTGTGCAGCTTGCTAGCTAGCTTGTCTCTAATGTTGTACTGCACTACATAGTATACTGACTGCTGGGTTAATAAAAGTAAAAAAAAAACCCGCAACTGCGCACTTATTTACAACATATATATACAGCGTACTCCTCCCATCCAAAACAAACATCGCGCTATTATATTGGTCAAACTTTCTTAAGTTTAACAAAATTTATAAAAATAAATATTAAGAACTCTGAATAAGTTTAATTAGTATGAAAGTAGATTCGACCTATCTAATGATACATATTTATTTTCATATACATATTTAGTCAAAGTTTAAAATGTTTGACTTGTTCTGGAAGCTAGAGCGATAGATACTTGAGACAAATGGAGTATAATTTACACATGGGTGGTATGTGTTTGCCCAAGTATGCGGGCAGATACATACTACAGATTCGGAGATACTCCCTCCGTCTCAAAAAGAATATTATTTTCCACTTATAGACATCGTGTTTGACCGTTCGTCTAATTTAAAAATTATATATAAATTATAAAATAAATAATAACTTATCATAATAATAAGTATAATTATTTAAAAATAAATTATCTCCAACAACTCCTTAAAATAGGTTGTTATTCTTATAACTTTGGCAAAATCACAAAATTCCTTCTCCAACAACTCCTAAAAAAATTTGGTATTTTTCCGCACTTGCTATCTCACGGTCTCGCGCGCGTATTCTTCTGCGCGCGGACTCCACTTGCTATCCGGAATTATCTCCCTCGCCGCCTCGCGTCCCGCGCGTGCGCGCCGGCTCCCGCTCGCGCCAAAGACTCGCCTGCTGTTGTTGTGGCCTGGTACTGCATGGATGTGACCGAGAAATCAACGTTGAATGGATGACCTGCATGGACGTTCGATGCTCGCCTGCATGGACGTTGGATTGCCGACAAATCTGTTGCATGCTACTGAAAGAAGATGGTCGGCTTCACTTGTTGGGGAGGAAGACCGGGCAGAGCAGATTACCATCGACGCGGCGCTGGAAGAAGTCACGGCGCTGGGAGCTGTCCCGGCGCTACGAGAAGTCGCGCAGGCGGCCGGTCGCGCGAGGAGGCCGACGGTCGCGAGTTGGATTGGATTTCCTATCTTGTGGGCCTACTTTTTTCAAGTTTACCAAGTTGGAATAGCAAATTGTTGAATACAGGTCTTTTTTTCACTTGCCAAATAAATTAGCAACTTGCTAAAACTCAAGATTTGGCAAGTGATTTTTTCAAGTTATTGGAGGTAGTTGTGTAATGCAAGTACGGTGTGGATTACCTTATACTGCATTATTGCTCGCACCTAACCTACAGACATTAGCATGCATCCGATCGAGAAGCTAACCCCGGCCCGGCCCAGCCCGCATGCACTTATATGCCAGCTCCTCTTGTTGCACTCTTGACGACTCGTCTACTATCTCAGCTCTCTGCCTCTCTCGATCATCACTCATCAAATCTACCCTACTAATATACCATTTTTTCTTTCCTACGTCCACCCAAAAAATGTCCCCCCGCTAAGGAGCCGATTCTTAATGCACCCAAAGAATTGTACCCACAAAAACAACACCTTTAAAAAAATGGCTCAAATTTACTCTAAACATTCTCTCTGCTTACTCATGACAGAATCAAGGGCTAGGATTAAGTGTATCAAATACTCTTACTCTCTCCCACGTCGTGCCTCCATGTCCGCTCCCAGGCTGCCACAGTTCGATCCCTGGCTCCACCTTGTCACCGATGCTCTTTTCGGAAAAAATAAATAAATCGTCAACCGATTCGTAGCCGCCGCACGGAACCAGGCCCGACGTCGCCCTCCCCATCTTTTCACTCCGTCCGGATCTACTTCCCTTTTCGTGAGCAGAGGCGCACGTAGCACCGGTTGGGAGTGTGACATGATGTGGATCCAACCGAAGCTCATGGGAGGAGGCCATGGCGGTTGTAGGCTGTAGCACGGTGGAGGCGGTCAATGCCATTGCACGAGACGATGGCACCGTCGCAGGGGGTCCGGCTGTGTGCGCTCGGTGACGGCATCATACAACGACTCTACTTCCCTTGCCTTCATATTTGACGTAGCAACGAATCACCATCAGGCTTTGCAGATCCTGTTTGGATTTGTTCTATTCCCTGCCTCGAGCAAGGTGGATCCGAAAGTCCTGGATGTTGACTGATATACAAAACTTGTCCATCCATCACTCATGTGTGCTAATTTGTAGCAATCTGATCGTTGTTAATACATAATTTCTCCAGCACTGTACATATATGTTTTAGTTGACCATCCTGCTTGATTTAAGTAGAATCGGTACTGATGGTAAGCAAACTAACCCGGAGAAATTTAATTTAATGTTTGTTCAATTTGGAGAACCGAACAACCTCCCATGTTATGATGTAGGTTATGCACATCTAAACTGAATAGCTTGTTTTCCTTTGCAGGTGTTAAGCTTGTAAAAAATGATTTTTATGTGCAAACTGATCCATAAAAATAATCCGAGTTGGAAGGATAAAGTTGTAGCAAAAAATTTAATAGAGTAAGATTTCTTTTGTTCAAATTCTGTTTCAAAATAATGCAGTGGAGCTGTACTGCAGATGCTTTTGCTGTGTGGAAGTAGAAAATAATTTTTATCAAGTTTATCATATAGGTTTTCTTTTCAAATGTTTCCATGTGCGATATTAAGTTGTGCTCTCCATTTGGTTTCGTCATAAATAAAAAAAAAGGAAAAATCATTTTCTACTTGGTCATAATATATATTGAGTTTTTTTAAAAAAAACAACGCGACCTTGGCGGAACATCACCGCATACGTGCAAAGAACATCGTCATACACAGGCCAGAACATCACTGGAAGCAGGACAGAACATCGAGCAATGTTCGCGGAACATAGAGCATCAATGCGGAACATCGGCGGACACGGGCCAGAACATCGAGTGAGTGTCACGGAGAGAAAAACCAGGGATTCACGCGGCACATCGCTGGACACACAACATAACGTAACCACAAGCAGGCTAGAACATCGCTTAAAAACCAGGCGACTGGGATTTAGGAAAAGTGTAAAAATATCGTCTTTTGATTGTTTGTATATGTATTTTTAAAGGAAACAATAGCGTTACCACAGACAATTTACTATTTTAAAGGAAATCGTAGTGTTAGTACGGGCAATATACCAGTGTGCTTTAATAATTTGTTTATATATGATCTACATGCAGGTGGGTGCAGCTAGCTGCTCCTGCTGCTGGACCATGCGCGCGGCAGCATCTAGATCGAGCCATCGATCCGGCAGTCCCCACCGTAACCGGGCATCAACACTGAAAGTGAGTGGAGCCCTTCATTATCTCTATCTATTCATCTATCCAGTACCAAAGCGATATGATTCTTCTCTCATCCCTTAATTTTTTTTTAAAAATACTCTCTGAGTGTATATTCCTTCTATTCGGTATATAAAGATATAAATCGACATTGACAATTCCAGAGAGAAGAAAAGGGAGAGGAAGAGAGAAGCAGAGCAGTAGAGGAGCCAAAGTCCGCCATCATGTCGGTGGGGAGGTCGCTGAAGTCCGTCGGAGTCAATGGAGATGTAGCGGTGCAGCGGGGCGTGATCCAACGGCGACGGTGAATACTGGTGGTGCTAGCTTCCCGTCGCTGGCAGCCCCCTCTCGATCGGACTAGGGTTAGAAGGTGGGAAAAGTGGTGGCACAGTCAAACCTCATAACTCGAGTCGCTAGCCCCCACCTCCTCTGTATAGGGCTGCACGACGGGGGGGCCATCAGCCGCATCTTGGACTGGACGCCCCTGATCAGGGTGCGAGATCAAGGCCCGGCATAGAGACATTTTCTATGGTTTAAAATAAGAGAACTTTACGGTGCTTGGGAGCAACTGGTGGTTCCTCCCGTTAATCTGCTTTCTAGCCGGTTCCTCCTCAATTATAACTAAGGGTAGTTTAGTACTTTAGCTAATTATCCCCTACCACGTTCCTTTCGTCTCCCACCGGCTCGCCCATCGGCGTCGCCCTGCGCCGGCCTGCCCGGCGACTGCAGCTTCTCCGCTCGGCGACGTCGTCGGAGCTCGCACGCACGCCGGCTAGGCCCGAGCTTGCCCTCACTGCGAAGAGGTCGGAGCTCGTCCTCCCGGTGGCAGCGGCGCGCATCTCGCATGCGTGGCGGCGGCGGCGCACAACCCACGCCGATACGCCTCTTCTTCATGACGTCTTCGACACCTGCCTTGCCTCGTCCAGAGTGGAGGAACAGAGACGAACACGAAGGCAGGGGTAATAAGCACACACGCCACGAGCATATCAAAAGCCGGTCGCTGCCTCTCTCGTCGTTCATCAAAATGCTCCGGGAGACCACCGGTGAGGACGACGTCGGCATGGGCACAATCAGGACACGACGTTGTTCCGTCACTTTGGCAACAACGCAAGCCCCAAGATCAAGAAGTTCATCCAGGTCATGGTCGGCAGTAAGCTCTGGCAGATCATTCTGCCGGAGGGGAATGAGGCGCGACAGGTGGACACCCTCGATCGGGCCCTGGAAAAAGAGGAGGCGCACGACGACGGCGGCATCAAGGACACCACGTCGCGCTTGGGGGACGAGCAGGAGATGTGGCTGCAGCACGGGTGCCGGCGTCCTCGAGCCTCGGGGTGACGAGAGGTGCGGCCTCACGGGAGAAGAAAGGATTTGGGAGACAGAAGCAGAAGCCGCTTGTTTCCTTTAATTCAGAGAACCAGCTTCTTTCTGATTTGGAAAAAAGAAGTTCTTTTATCGACACAGAGAAGCTGCTTCTTATACGTGAAAGCACGTTTATACCCTTCAAATTTAATTAGAATTTGTGGTTCCTGTCCATAGCTTGAGTTCCTCTCACCTAGTTCCTCCTATTTTTAAACCGTCAGATCAAAAGAAATGGAGGGCTCACATTATTTCCAAACGTGGTAAAATATCTGTTAAAATGACTGAAAAATACAAAACCAGTCCAAACCATGTAGAGAGGTAATTTGAATGGCTTCAAGAGTTTAGAGGTACGACATCTCGTTCTAGAATTCAAGGAGAGAAAAAAAGACTAGGGCGGAATGATTTTTGTTTTTCTTTTCTTTCCACGTACCCAAGGTCTGTCGGCCCAGAGTGGAAGCGGGAGTGGAGGCCATGGCCCATGGGTGAAGCGGAGCACCTGCACCAATCCATCCGTGGGGGAAAAATTACCCCCAGTCTAGTCTGGCAATCTCAAACACAGCACAAAATACATACAATCCTAGTGCATGGAAATGGAAGCAAGAAGCCAACAACAGATATCCATCATCTACTTGGCTAATCCATGGAACAACAGATATTCATCAACATATATGCATCAAAGGATTGCTACTAGGAGCTGCATGCATTGGCTGCAGAATCCATCCATCAGAGGTCAAAGCAGGTTTGCTTACGGTCCTTGCTTGGTATCGCACCGCACCGCACTACTAGTTGCTAGCAGTGTATAATACTAGTAGGTACGTAGTAGAATTATTACAATTTGGTTGTGGTACATGCTGACATGTTGTATCTCCCATGGCCGGGGCATGTATGCAGTGGTGACGGCTGACTGGCTGAGCTAACTAGAGCTGAGTGGATGAGGAGGTTCTTCTGATGTGGGAGCTGCTCCTGCTGCTGCTTTGCTGGATCAGTGCAGCCATATCCACTTTCAGCTGCATCAATCATCATATGTATATATATATTTATTTATTTTGTTTAGAAGAAGGGAAGACAGTAATGTTAACCGACTGTATGTATGTACGTGCTTGCGTGCTAGATAGATGACTGAATACAAAAGGCAAGTAGTGTACTTGTTTGCACTGCCTCTTGAGCTTGAGATTCTCATTCACCAGGCGACGAACCTCCTTCTCCAGCTCCTGCACATAGGCCTTCAATCCAATAATCCAATAATCATGAGCCCAGAAGAGTCCATCGTCCAGTCATCAATCAAATCAAATTAATAAAGGAAGTAGATAAAGAAAGAAAAATAATTACTCCAATGAAGAAACAAGAAGAAGCACATGCCACATGCGAGCGGAAATGGAATGGAAGCGTAAATAAATAAAAGGAAATAAATACCCTCTTCCTTGCCCTGGAGCGCAGCGCAGACTCCCTGTTCTTCATCATCCGGATGTTCTTTCGCTCTTCGTCGCCGCCGCTGTTGCTGCCGCTGCCCCCGCCCCCGCCCCCCGTCAGCTGCAGATCCAGGCCGCCGCCCCCCAGCAGGTACTCGTACTCCTCCTCATCCTCCTGCTCCTCGTCGCCGCCGCCGCCGACGCTGAGCGACAGAAGAGGAGCGCGCCGTGGGGGCAACGGATGAAGAGACGCCGGCGCGGCGGCGGCGCTGTCGTCGTTGTCGCGGCTCGTGCTGGTGCTGGACAGGGAGAAGAGCGAGCTGCAGCCGCTCAGGCTCAGCTGCGGGCTCCTCGGCATCATCACATCAGTGCTTGACCTGCTTGGGTGTGGAATTCAAGAAGAGGGGGGAGGGGAGGATTCACACTCGGCAGAGCAGAGAGAGCCAGCGGAGGACGGACACGATACGGTGATTCACACACGGGCTCGAGTACTTGGACCTACTCCTCTTCAGCTAGCGGCCAAGCCAGGACACGACAGGACAGCCACTCCATTAATAGGGGGAAGGACGGGCTGCGGCTTGTGTGTTCCGCTCGCGTATGGACATCCCCTTCCGTGTCCCGGTATACGTGTCGAGCATTGATTCGTTCCCTCCCCCAAGATGGGCCCTCTATTCCGAGCCGCACAGCAAACTACGCGAAACGGAGCCGTCACCGCTTTTCCCTCTCGGCCTCTCCGCTCCAAGCAGTCAGAGGAAGATGATGGAGAGGAGCTGCCACGCCCACGCCTGCGGGGCTCACCTCGGCAGGCCACGGCGAGGCCGAACGCGATGAAGACGACGAGCAGCACTGCTTCGCCAACGAGGATATCGATTTTGGATTGGGGATCTCGATTCGACCTTGTGGATTTTGATTTGCGCTGTGCCAAGGTAAATCCTGCCTTTCCTCTTCGTCTCCATCGAGCTGGGAGATATCAATTTGCATTGACTCAGTTGCGCATTCAGGATAGTTGGCAGCAGCTCGTAGATGCTTTTGAGATGAAGGTAGCTTTCAGGACCTCTCTTGCCGAGTATGGCATCAAGGTTCGTTGCCTAATCCTAATCCCTATTTTTTTTCTTGATAATAAAGATGCATTTTCCGCTTTCAGTACACTCTGATGCTATCAACTAAATTGAATTAAAATTGGTTCCATACATGTTACATCACACAAAAAAATGTGCAGTCTGGATAGAATTGAACCTACTGAATCAAACAAAGCATGAGCGTCTATATCCTTGCTACCTGCTATGATAAACTGTTCTATACATAAGTCTGTAGAAAGTGCACATAAATCATCCGTTCTCCTAAGAGATGGGACCTTCACTGCATGGCAGCATAAGATTCCAACAAATTCAAACTTTTTGCAGCTACACTTCACTTCAACTTTCAATGTGGAAAACTTTACGATATGTTCATGTCCATAAACCTTTATTTTGTACTCCTTTTCATCATTATTGTCACCACAATAGAACAGATCACAGTTCAGTGTCTGCATCACTTGTTCTTGGAATACCTTAAATATGGCTGGAGTATAAATTCTTGCTGCATGCCTTAGTATTCTCAAGTCTGCTTTCAACTTAGGTGTACTTTGTGTTGCCTTGAAATCACATTTTACCTCCTCATCTCTTTTATCTGCCACCAACCTTTCAAAATGCTCAAAAAAGGTCAGTATGTCATATTTGACACTAATGTACCCCTTCAACTCATTATTCATGCTTTCACTTCTTTGAGTGCTAACCATATCAGCGGAAAATGTATTTCTTCCATATGCTAAGGCCCATTTTTCCCTTTATCAAATAATCTTTGCAACCATTGATTGTTTTGTAGCTCATACTTGTCTAGCAAATTGTTCCATGCATTTATAAAATCCTCCTCCTCCTCTAGATCATAAATACAGTTCTGAAAATCTTTATTGAACTTCTTATAGTCCTCCACAACTCCAGCAAGGTGCTTGCACGCATTCTGGTTCATATGCCAAACACAAATTCTGTGATGAGTCTCTGGTAGTACTATCTTGATTGCTTTTGCCATTGCTGCATCTTCATCGGTTAAAATTGTTTGTGGCTTTTTGCCTGACATAGCTTTTAAAAATGTATTGAAAAGCCAAACAAAACTCTCAGCAGTTTCATCATACAAAAGTGCTGCACCAAAAATTGTAGTTTTCTTGTGATTATTCACTCCAACTAGCAAACCAAAAGGACGCCCATCATTTAATTTTCTGTATGTTGTGTCAAAGCAAACAACATCACCAAAAAGTTCATAGTCTGCAACCATTTTAGAATCTGTCCAAAAAATATTTGTTATCAAGTCATCCTCATCAACCTGAATGGAATAGAAAAACTTCCCATCTTCTGATGTTTTCTTCTCTAGATATTCCAATACTCCTCCTGTATCCCCATGATTTGTCTGTAGTGACCTCTTTGAATACAATTTATTCTTCATATCTTCGCGAGTAAATCCAAGATTCTCAACACCACCTGCTTCTTTGGCCATGAGATCAAAGGTAGCTTTATTTGAAATGCCGACTGCTTTAGCATTTTCTACACTTGCAAGTTGTGTTTCTGTTATTTTTCTTTGAGATCTTAAATGATGAGCTTGATTGCTAGTAGCAAGAATATGATTATGTTCAGGCTCAAAGTCATAGATGCAGTACAATCCATCTATAAGACTTATCTTCATGCGAGCTTCACACATACATCGTGTCTCTGGTGAAAGGTCCTAGATGGCTAGAAGGGGGGGGGGGGGGTTGAATAGCCTATAAAAATTTCTACAAACTCACTAAGCAAACTTCGTTAGATACACAAACGGCGGAAAGCAAGTTTTGCTTAGCCTACTAGATGTTGCAAGCCTCCTATCCAAACAATTCTAGTAGGTGATCACTAGCACAAACAATAGCTACCACTAGTGATCAAGAGTTCTACCCACGGGATTTAATCTACACAAGGAGTGGTTCCCGACCGACCACGCAAGCAATTCTACTTTGCAAGAATGTAAACAAGGTAATGCAAGAGAGGGTAGGAGCTTGTTATACCGACGCGTAGAGTTGAGGTTGCCAATCACCGAGAGAATGAACAATCAATTACAATCGGCAACACACAATCGATGACGACCAATCACCGGGAGACAAAGATGAACACAATTGTTTTTGTTCACCCGGTGTTCACTTGGGCACCGCCAAGCTACGTCACCGGTTGTGTCGACCAACACCTAGGTGGTTCCTCGGTATGACTCTCAAGTCACTAGCCCCTCAAGGCTCGCCCCGCAAGGCACCGCAAGACCCACTCTCAAGTGAGGTACTCAACGACACGCGGATTCCACTAGGATGCTCTTCATGATCCCCACGAGGTGAGCTCAAACCTCTCACAAGCAACCGGAGGTGGCCAAGAACAATCACCTTCTCTTGCCAACGCCTCCAACAATCTCCAAGCCGGCTAGGAGCGGTACTCTCCAAGAGTAACAAGAAATCCACCGGCTAAACCACCCACAAGTGCCACTAGAATGCTCTCAAGCAATGCAATGCACTAGGTGATCTCTCAATCTCACTTTGGATGAGCAACAAGCAAGAGAGATGAGAGGGAGAGTGTTTCTCTAGCACAAAGTATGAGCAAGTGAGTAAGAATGGCCAAGAGAACCTCCCATGGCCGGCCAAGGGGCTATTTATAAGCCCAAGGCGAAATCCAACCGTTACCCCTCGGGCCGGCCGATTTCAACCCGCCGGATGCGTCCAAGGCCCAAGCGCCGGACGCGTCCGGCGCCTCCTCGCGCGCCCGCGTCAGCCGACCGTTGGCGGCCCACCATTCAAAACCTCCGCGTCCGGCCCGCGTCCGGCGGCCCGCGTCCGGTCGATTCGCCACGCCACGAAACTTTCTGGTCCGCGTCCGGCCCACGCCGGACGCGACCGGTCAGCGTCTGCGCCTTCAAACTCGACCCAGCACCTGCGCCAAGACTCGGCATGCGCCGGGCCCGCGGTGCACCCCGGCCGCGTCCTCCCGCCGCGTCCGGCCCGCGTCCGGCGCGACGCTTCGCAAAGCCACCTGCCCGAGCCGATTCAAAAGCCCTGCGCGTCCGGCGCTGCAAAAACTCCGTTTTTCAGCCCGTCGCGTCCGGCGCTAAAGCCCTGCGCGTCCGGCGCTGCAAAAACTCCGTTTTTCAGCCCGTCGAGACGCCAACTTCTCAGACATGCTATCCAACAAGTATACCAACTTGATCAACAGAGATAGCATGATTTCAACCAAATTTTGCATCCGGCGCAATAGAAAATATGCATCCATTTTTCCTGAAAATGCCGAATCCCGCCTCACAGGCTCGGCGGGAGGAAGAGAGGGACCCAAACCCATCTTTACCCTGCAAACCACAGCGCGCCCAAACGCCACCTTTGTAAATGTGCCAACACCACCAAGTGTACATCTCCATGTGCTTGTGTGTTAGCTTTTCACAAACATTTTCCAAAGGTTAGGTTAGCTCACTAGACCCTACATGCAATGCACTTCATGAATTCACCTAGTGGCACCCGTGCGTCGAATAGCCGATAAGACTTCCCCTCTTAATAGTGCGGCTATCGATCCTAAACCACTCACACCCTCTATGGTGTCTTGAGTGCAAAACAAAATGGCCCTATCGGTTATACCTTTGCCTTGAGCCCATTTTGTTCCTCCAAATGATATGAACACTTCACACCATCATGTGACCGTCTCGATCCATCGACCTCGACTTTACTTGCCCTTCACCGTGCATCGGTCCATCGGCGTCTAGTCTTGCCCGAGCTTCACCATCGCATGGTCCTTCACTCCCAAGTCTCAACTAGCCCTTCACCTTCAACACCGGTCCATGGAGCCAAGCATCGTCTTGATCTTCATCTTTGATCACATGACATATGTCATGCTTCATATGCAATAAGCTCATCATGTGGACAACCTTTCTCTAAATCAACCACTTAGATAAACAAGGTTAGTCCTAGGTTTCATCAATTAGCCAAAATCAAACTAGGGACTTTCATCTGGTCTATTATAGTTGGGAGTTTCTTCTCTTTTATCAGGACGTCGAACACCTATTCACAAATAAATAGTTGATCAAAGTGATATTGTATCTCTAATGAAGAAGATAGTGGCACAATACAAAAGTGATTTAATACCTGCACGTGAACAACAAAATGTTCTATTCTTTATGGTGCTGCTGTTTTTCACATTATGAAAACTGCTCCTTCGAATACTAAAACCCTTGTCTCTAGCATAGGCATTGTAAAATTGGTAAGCATCTTCTTCGGTGTAGAATTTCATACCAGTCTTAGGTATCCTGTCTTCCGTAGGATTTTGTACCTGGTTGGCAAATATATTTGCATAGACAAAACAATTGTAGATTATGAATGGTAATCCAATGTGACTTGCATTTTCTAACTATGTACTTATTGTGCCAGATGAGGGAATATTCATCTAGAGAAGTTTTCTGAGGATGTGACGACAAGAGGAGGTCCAATTAAGATTCTGGGTACCTGCAGATCAGTCTCCATGTAGTTAGCCTCGTCAGGCATGGGAGGAATCGGCTGAGCCTGAGATGCCCCGATGGAGCTGGTATCGCCGGCACCGTTCTCGTCAGGCATGAAGAGGATTGGCTTAGATGCACTGAGATGCAACTGTTGTGTAGATTGAGAGAAACGAGAAGAATACTATTCTAATCACCCTTCCGTATTGTTGATGCAATCTGATGTAACCAACTATTATAATGGCGCCAATTTGCCCAGGCTAATGCCTTTTGCCTCCTTCATTTAATTAAATTGGCGGGAATTTAATGTGGGCCCAGCCCGTGAATAGGGGAGACGGACGACTCCGTTTCTCCTTGCGCCCAGCTTCGTTTTGTCCGGCTCCATTTTCTCCAGAGGTGTGCGACGTAAAGAGAACGAATAGGAATTGGACACGTACATGGGAACACGCGATGGGAACACACAAGCTGCAGCCTTTCCTTAGACTGTCTCCAACGGAGAACCTATACCCAAAATAATTGCTACATAAGTGTTTTACCTCTCCCAAAATCACCTCCAACAGATAACCCATACAGGGAGCTATTTTGCCAATCCACCAGAAACAAGACCAAAAAAGCCTCCGACGCAAAACTCTGTCGCACGTGGTGGTGGGCCCACGACGACGCCGAGGCGGGGAGGGAAGCGGGCAGCACTGCCAGATGTGCGTGGACGATGACGGCGAGGCAAGGAGGCAGGCGGGCAGCGGCGCGAGGCAAGGAGGCAGCAGGCGGAGCTCACCGGCGTGGAAGGCGGACGACACCTCCAGATCGAGGGAGGCGAGCGGCGGCGCTCCACCGAGAGGGAGGCGGGAGCAGCAGGCGCGATGACGAACACTCTGGGAGCACGGGCGCGGAGGGGCTTCACCTCCGCGGGGGTCTGCAACTACATCGGGGTCTTCTACGTGTCGCTGCCCTCGGGGTCGCCGGACGATGGAGAGCTCACCGTTGCGGGCGTCGACCTCAACCACGGTGACATCACGGGGTATTTCCTGTCAAAGTCGAGGACACCGGGTACGGGTTCCAGTTCCGGTCCCGGTCGCGAGTGGGGCTGGACGACGCGCTGACAAAGGGCGTTGAGTTGGTGTTGGCATCGCAGGGCGCCGGCTGCCGAGTCGCCCGCGCCGTTGGCAGTCGCCGGAGATTGGAATGCGCTCGCGGTGGAGGAACATTTGGGTCCACTGTTGGAGAAGGATATTTTTGCATCAGTTAGCCTTCCACTGTACACCACCCAATCTCTGGAATGCCTCCTGTATTTGCGTTGCGTCTGTTGGAGACAGCCTTAGCTGAACTCATTAAACAACTTCGGCTTATTAAGCCGTTCGCTAAGTTTACACTAACTTCTGCTTCAACCCGATTTGCCCTAGTAAAAGAAAACTAAACAAATCTCTAGTCTACAAATATACTCGAAAGTGTGTAAAGTTAACAATGAAACAAAACTGTGTGTATTAAAAAAAACGAGTGCATGATGACTTGTGGCATGTCCTCTTTCTTCAAGTTATCGGTAGTATGCATGATTATGACAGTTTCACTATAATGATAGTTTTTTTTTTAGAAACAGGAGAGGCTGTGCAGCCCCTACTGAAAAGCTTTATTGAAAGATAAAAACAAGACAGCAATCGAGTTGATTACAAGAGTTTGAAAAAAGAGAAAAACTGAGCACATTCTTTACATTAGCGATGAAACAAGATCTGAAATTAAATATGCATCCGAATTTGAGGGCAGCTTATACCTTGCTTTCAGCTACTTTTCTCTCTCGAATGAAGAGGGGTCGTTGTGCTTGTGCTTCTGCTACCTCTCGCTCTCGCATTGGATGGCTTGGGAAAGGATGAAGACCGTCTACTTACCACCATCGTGTTCACAAGACGTGATCAGAGAATTGGGAGCTACCACCTTCAAAGGATAAGAACTTGAGATGGACCTTAAGCTTGCACCGTCAAAACAAGGACACACCATTCGAAAATGAGGAAGGATCTAAGTACTGTAGCGGTAGTGAGGGTGGTTCTAGAGACCATGGCCCAAGATGATGGTAGTAATGTTCTAGCACAGGGGCGAGTGGTGGTAGAACATTTTTGGACAGTGGTGTGCCAGAGCGAGAGTGGAGGACACATACGTTGATGGTGGAGCTATTTGGCCAGAGACCATTATCGGAGGTGGGCTTCGGCGATATGCCATTATACAAATGGGCTTCGCTGAGGTGCCATTATGAAGTGCGTCTCAACCGTGAGAATGCCATCCGAGCGGATTTGGGCTCTTTTATTCCCCTTCTACCCCTACCCGTTTTTTTTTTCTTTTCCTTCCTTTTCTCTCACCCGACGGAACGGAGTCGAGCGCTCGTCCAGAAACGGATCGAGGCCAGACGCTCTCGGTCGAAACGGATCGAGGCCAGGCGCTCTCGGTCGCCCAGGCGCTCTCGGTCGCCCGGCCGCCCGCCGCCACGCGCTCGCCCGGCCGGCCGCCCACGCGCTCGCCCGCCGGCCGCCCACGCGCCGCCCGCCGCTCGCCCTGTGCTCGCCCGCCGGTTCCAGCTCGCCGCGCGCAGCCACGACGAGCCTGCTCCCCCAGCCGAGCGACGACGCCGCCCGCTGCTCGGTGCCCGGTGGAGAGCGCCCACGACGAGCCCCTCACGGCCAGAGCGCCCCCACGACGAGCACCTCCCCCGGCCGAGGGCCCCCACGACGAGCCGCCATGGACTGCAACTGGAGTGCACTCATTGAGTAAGATTCCTCTGTCTTCTAGTATTTCTCTAACTCATTTAGGGTAGCTAATACAGTCCCTCACGGTATAATTTTTGCAATTTGTCCAGGCTCGATCCGGAGCCTGAGGATAATGTAGATCCAGTAGAAGGAACTCCAGCAGATGTTGGTAGTTCACACGAAGCATGTGATTTTCTTGCTAGTTCAGGGGCTGCAGAGCACTCTGGATATGTTAATTGGGACGATCTGCAGATTGAAAACACATATGATAAGGAGGGTGAGGGTATGATTGATGTAATCAATGAGGATCAGTTGTTTCGTCTCTTGGGTTTGAGAGCTGATGCACAGGCTGCTGATGAGAGCGACAGTGCTCAGGCTGCTGCTGAGACAGATACTCAGGCTGATGCTCAGGCTGCTACTGAAAATAGAAATACTAACATGGATATTGACACAACTGGTGCTGCAATTCCGGTTGATGATCATGTCCCAGGGGAAGAATTTCATGGTTATGATCCTAACAACCCTTCTATGGATATTGGAAGCACATATCCAAACATGAAGGAGTTTAGACTGGCCATGAAACAATTTGCAATAAATAAACAGTTTGAATATTGCATAGTAAAAACAGACCCAACGAGGTTCATTGCCAATTGCAAAGATCAAGATTGCCGATGGCATATAAATGGGCGTAGACAACCTGATCAAGTCTCTGGGAAGGTCTATAACTATTTCCTAATTGTATGTCACCATTATTTGTGGGTAAATATCTAATATTATTACTCTCATGGCTTGTTTCAGGTTACAGCTTTGATTGCGAAGCACGACTGTACTTCTAGCTCTCAGAGGTATACCACCACTCCAACAGCTATCTGGGTGAAATCAAAGGCCATTCCTCTCCTGAAGGAAGATTCAACAATAGGTGCCAAAAAAATGAGGGAACTTCTAGAAAAGCAGCATAACTGTAAGATCACCTATGATGTCGCATGGGCGGGAAGAAAAATGGCAAGTGATGAGTTGTTTGGCACTTGGGGACAAAGCTTCGCCATGTTGTTCAACTGGAGGGCAGAGGTAATGCAGCGCTCACCTGGAAGTATCATTGAAATTGACGTAAAGGAAGTAGATGGTGAATTATACTTCAGCAGATTTTTTTGTGCATTAAGTCCTTGCATTGATGGTTTTCTAGAGGGTTGTAGGCCTTATGTTAGCATAGACTCAACATCACTTAATGGTAGATGGAATGGGCATATGGCTGCAGCAACTGCTATAGATGGTCATAACTGGATGTATCCACTTGCTTTTGGTTTCATAGATGGTGAGACAATAGATAACTGGACTTGGTTTATGTCTCAGCTGCATAAGGCCATAGGACATCTACCAGTACTTGCTATTTGCACTGATGCGTGCAAAGGGTTAGAAAGAGCTGTCAAAGATGTGTTCCCTCAAGCTGAACATAGAGAATGCTTTAGGCATCTAATGCAGAATTTTATTAGAAGATTTGGGTCAGATACATATTCAAAGATGTATCCTGCAGCAAGAACATATAGACCTAGAGTCTTCAAATATTTTTTCGACCAAGTTGTTACAGGTAACCCTCAAATAAAGGAATGGCTTGAAAACCATCACAAATTGTTATGGATGAGAAGTGCCTTCAACCCTGAAATCAAGTGTGATTATGTTACCAACAACCTTGCAGAGGTCTTTAATAACTGGGTCAGAGATTATAAAGACCTACCTATAGTTGAGGTTGCTGACAAGATTAGAGAGATGATAATGACACTATTTCACAAGAGACGTGCTTTGTCAGAGAGGTTTGAAGGCAGGATACTTCCAGCAGTACTTCGACAATTGAGAGCAAGGACTAGAGCCATAGGACACCTATCAATTGTGAAGGCAGGTCCTTTTGCTGCAGAGATACATGACACAACCAGCACACATAATAGGCATGTTGTCAAGTCATATTTGCATGAATGTACATGTCTTCAGTGGCAGCACACTGGAAAACCATGTGACCATGCCTTGTGCCTCATAATAGCACAACAAGCCATTGATGTCAGGATGGAAGACTTTGTTCATGAATATTACTCAGTGGAGAGGTTCAAGAATGCTTATAAGAGATTGATAGAGCCTCTTCCAGATAAGACCCAGTGGCCTGATGTTGAGCTCCCCTTTCATGTTAAAGCACCATTACCTAAAAGATCTGCTGGAAAGCCCAGAAAACTAAGAATTAAAGGATGTTTGGAAGGGGGAAAAGGTGGAATGAGCAAAAAAGATGCAAAGGAGGCAGCCAATGAGGCTGACAAGGAAGCTGAATTAGAAGCACATGAAGCTGCCCTGGGAAAGAGGCAACTAATTAGAGGAAAACGGAAGTGCCGAAGTGTGGTGAGTTGGGTCATGGAAAAGAAAGCTACAAGTGCAAGTATAATGGGACAAAGAAAAGGTAGCATGTTTTATCCTAGAATATTTGTTGACTGATTGCATATTGTTTTAAATATGGATTTGATATTTTTCTCCATGCAGGGCAAGGAAGCCTAGGAAAAATACTACTAAATACGGGCCAGATGCTAAAATACCAACAAAAAGGGCAAAGAAGCAAGCCAATGAGCCTTCTGTGCAAGCTGAAAATGCATGTGTGCAAGATGTTACTGCTATAGTCCCATTTGTTCAGGAAAATTCTATAGTAGTAACCAGCCCCATCAGACCGACCATGGAAACAATCTTGCAAGAGAGCCCAAATAGGCTAACAAGAGGGTAAACAAAGTGACAGCCATCTATAGTTCCTTAACACAGTAGTACAATGTTAGTTAATTCCATTCATTTTTTTTCAGGCGCTTGGCATTCCTGATGGGAGAAGGCACCGAAGTACAGCCTACTGATGGGTCGCCCAAGTCCACTGGAGGAACACCAAGAAAGAAGAGGACGACAGCAAAGAAGATGGTCCCAAGGAAGAAGAAAAATAATTGAGAACTTATGTCATTTGAGAACCTGTGTGTTTGTTGCTCCTGTGTGCTAAAAGACTTGTGTGTTTGAGAACCTGTGTATTTTCATAACCTGTGTGGTTGTGGTTGTGCCACTGTATGAACCTGTACCGTTTGTGAACCTTTTTCATTTGCAAACATGTATGCTACTATTTTGTGTGTCCGTCAAATTTTAGTTGTGTTTGAACCATACATGTGTGCCATTTTAGAAGAAAAAAATTTATCACCGTTCAAGAATATGCAGGCGGATGTGCAGCGAGGCTGGCGGTTGTGGCGCGAGCGGCATTGGCGGGCGGCCGGGCGGCGGGCGGGCGCTGGCTCGATCCGTTTTGTCCACCGTTCCGTCGGCCTTGTGTACGAACAGAGGAAAAGAAAAAAAAACGGGCAGGGGTAGAAGGGGAAAAAAGAGCTCAAATCCCCTCGGATGGCATTCTCACGGTTGAGACGCACTTCATAATGGCATCTCAGCGAAGCCCATTTGCATAATGGCATATCGCCGAAGCCCACTTCCGATAATGGTCTCTGGCCAAATAGCTCTTGATGGTGATGGTAGAGCGGGCAGTGGCATGGGGATGGAGACGAGGAAGAGGCTAATGGTAGGTGGAAAAAGCGGGACCTAGAGTGAGAGATAAAAGTAATAGATTATTGGGGGTGTTTATAGCTTTGTTTGGAAAAGGAGCCACAATACATAAAATGGTGTTGAGATAGAGGTGGCTACAAGAATCGTCGTCAAGACCATTTGATGAACTTCTCAATGATTCCTTCGGGGGAGTGATCCAAATTTAAAATGGAACCAAGAAATGGTGGTTGAAAACGGCGAGACGGTTTAAAAAAAGAAACAACAGCGAGACGAGGCAAATCCTTCCATGGACTGAGACGCAAATTGTGAGATACTATATGTGGATCTAATCTTTCAAAAAATTATTACTCTAAAAAAATCACGCCGAAACGAATTGGCTGTCAGTGAGAGCAGAATAGGAGAATCAAGAAATGAATTGTGGGCCATCCATCCATGGATGTGCGGTTGAAAGGCTTCGTAGGCGAAGAAGCTACTGCTCTGCCGCCGTAATCCCACGTTGTCGAGAGTTGGATCGGGCCTTCTCTTCCCCAATCCGATTCAGGATTCACTCTTTCCGTCGTCGTCGCCGCCGCCGCCGCCGCCGCCATGTCCCCGTCGCTCCTCCTGCTTCCCTCTTCTACTACTACCTGTAGGAGGCTTTTGCCTCCGCCATCCCTCTGCTACGCCTCTTCCTCGCGCGCCTCCTTCCCCCTGCGGCCGCGACACCGCATCCGCCTCGTGTGCGCCGCCGAGCAGCCCAACGGTGCCGCCTCCCCTGGCTCTGGCTCTGGCTCTGGAGGCGACGCCACCAACAACGGACTGGTTCGTATGGCCGCCTCACCTGTCACTTCCTCCTCTCTCGTTTTTTTTTTTTCCTTTTTCTGGCTTAGCTTTTTTACTCTATATAATGAGCATCGAGACCGATACAGAGCTATCAGTATTTTTAAACAGCAAGTAGTACAGTGCTTCAGTTTGATGGGATCGGAGTCTTCCTGTCTCACCAATATGTTTAGATATGATTCCAGCATGTATTTCACATTGCCGCTTGATGAGGAACAGATGGGTCAAATTTTTATCTATTGCAAATTCCTCACCTGTTTATGTTGTGCCAGCACCAAGCAGTCATGATTATGTGCTGTTTCCTTTCCTAACAGCCCAAGAACAGGAGGGATATTCTCCTGGAATACGTCAAAAATGTCCAGCCAGAGTTTATGGAGCTCTTCATAAAAAGAGCACCAGCACAGGTGCATTTTCATATCTTCATTTTTTTCATTATCCTCTCTCCCCCGGTTGTGTTGTGTGTATCATATTTTTATTAGGTGTGCATATCGGCCATGAATTTTAAAATAACGCTAATGACTCTTCATATTTTTTTCCTCAAAGGTTGTCGAGGCCATGCGCCAAACGGTGACTAATATGATGGGCACTTTACCACCACAATTTTTCGCTGTAACTGTCTCGACGGTATTGAGAACCTCCAATTCCTATGGCTGTCTACCCAATGGAAAATTTACATCGTACATGACATTTCTGTCTTTTGATTGTTGCTTTATTGCACGTTTGATTCTCTTTTGTCAACACAGGTTGCCGAAAATCTGGCTCAGCTTATGTACAGTGTCCTAATGACTGGATACATGTTTAGGAATGCACAGTACCGTCTGGAATTGCAACAAAGTTTGGAGCAGATTGCTCTTCCTGAACCAAAAGAAGAAAAGGTAGTTATCTAACCTTGTTGCCATATACATGTAATTGGCATATATGATTGAATGACCGCCATGCTGACACCTGATCTGTTTATGATTACAATGCACGTGTGCCCTACTAGTTCACGGGCGGTCCTTAAACTTGCCTTACAGTACCATCTAGGTCAGTAAACTGTTAAAATTCAGGTTATAAGGTCCCTAAACTTACTAGTAGTACAACCAAAGTTCATACCTCTCTGACTATGTCATGTCTACATGCCATTGCTAACATGGGAGCGCCAGCTGACCCCCACATGTCGTTTTCCTTGCTGGTATGGCACATATGTGTGGAAATGATTATTAGAGAGATTCGGACCTTGGACGACACACTTAGTAAGTTTAGGGCTAGATGTGTATTTAAATAACCCGGCAATCTAAACGACACAGTGGGACAGGTTTAAGGACTGCTGGGGTGTTTTAGTATGTCAGTAAATATGACTGAGAAAGTTGGAACTTTAAGTTTGTTGTTTTTCAATAGTGCCTTAGCTAAAAATATCCTTTGAATAACTAACTGGGTAATAAATATGAACTATTCTGGTTGCACTTTAGTTGAAAACTTAATGGCTCATCCTGTTCTGTATTCAGCTATCTTGCTGTCTATATTATTTTGCATTATAATATGCATTTAATATTGGTGAGTATACGTTCAAAGGGAGTAAAACAATCTTCAGTCTATTGTTATGTTATTCATTCAAGCTCTTTGCATATGAAGTATGCTTTCTAGATGAATTGCCGCTACATGACTTCATTATATTGTTTGAAAAGAAAATTGAACTCAAGTACGTATCGTGGTTGCTGGTGTTTGTCTCGCTAAAAAGATCCTGGAGTTAGATTGTTCTGTGAAATGAACCTCGGCATGTTGTATGATTGCCTGGCTTGTGCTGGACCAAGTTCATAATTTGCTTTTGTTCTAATCCTTTGCACGTCTTACTTGTTAACCTCTCTTCAATCTTACTAAAAAAAGAAGAAGATATGCTGGTATTTATGCGTCTTACTCGACTGTCCTAGCTCCAAGAATCACACCTCCAACCCATGTTTTTGGTTTTTGGTGTTTGACCATTTTAGGAACCTTCTTATGTCTTGATTTTTGAACAAGGCTTTTCAGTGTTTTAGTCCTCATGAAGTAATAAATCTGCAGGTGGACCTCCAGTGGACTCTATATAATTATACGTATTTGGTATCATATAAAGTTTAGTAATATGCATGTGATGTGCTTGTAGGATTCGCCGGATTACGCTCCTGGAACCCAGAAAAAGGTAACCGGGGAAGTTATCCGTTGGAACAAGGTTACTGGACCTGAGAAAATAGATGCTGTAAAATATATAGAATTGCTTGAAGCAGAAATCGATGAGCTGAGCCGTCAAGTTGCTAGAAAATCGTCGCAAGGAAGTAATGAGCTGTTGGAATATCTGAAGAGTCTAGAGCCTCAGAATTTAAAGGTACACATATGTTTGTAGACTGTTACATGACATTTGGGTAATTTGGGTGATGTTGGGTGATGTTGGATCTGAGTCTGACGAAGAGGAGGTGTTGCAGGAACTCACGAGTACGGCTGGAGAAGACGTGGTCTTTGCCATGAATGCGTTCATAAAGCGTCTCTTGGCAGTCTCTGACCCGGAGCAGATGAAGGTGAGGGCATCTGCATGGGCTGTGGGTGAAGAGTGAGTGGTTTTGTTTGATCTGAAGTTGAACTTGTGTGTGCAGACAACAGTCTCGGAAACAAGTGCAAACCAGCTGGCCAACCTGATGTTCTGGTTGATGATCGTTGGGTACAGCATGCGCAACATTGAGGTGCGGTTTGACATGGAGCGAGTGCTGGGTGCTCCCCCAAAGGTGGCAGAGCTTCCACCTGGTCCTGGAGAGACCATATAGTTAGAGAGGGATCAACGCCTTTGAACCAACCAACCAACGGGATTGTAGATTTAGGCCACGTAGGAGAGGGAAAGATTGTTGATTGAATCAACGATTGGCTGGTGGCATTCCATTGCTTTGCGTTGTACTCCGTAGTACAGTAACAGTACTGTAGTAATAATAGTAACAAATCACGAATGTATGATAACGCAGACCCAAGGGTCATGGGTCAGTCCGTTGCTGTGGTGCGGCTGTTTCATTCAACAAAGATTGAATTGATATTCTTGTCATGGTTGAGGCGGCAGATATATACATATGAAAGATTGAATTGATATTCTTGTGTGTGCCACTGCGTTGGCAAATGGCAATGCAAATTGCAAATGCATTGTTGAAGCTGAAATTCCAGTTCCAGTTCCTTGGAAGCTAAGGAAGGAGGTGAGCCATATTGGGACGCTGTGCTGTGCCTAGCGAAACTGCGAAAACCTACGCGGTAACGAACGGGTAATCCAAATTGACACGCAGACGCGGAGAGAGAAAAGGATGGTTTCACACGTTAGTGTAAAACAAAAATTCACAATAGCTTAGGAGTATTATTAAGTTAAGTATATATAAACAGTATAGTTTGTTTTTGGAACTGAAATACGTAGCAATAACCTTAGATAGAAAAAAGTTAATAATACTAGTACAATTTTGGTTTTTGTTGAAAAAGAAAGGAAAACAAGATTTGTTTTTGATTGGCCGTCGCCGCTTCCTTCTCCTTCCTGAACTCCAGCGCGCGGGCAGCAAGCAAGGGGAAGGAATTTCCGGAGGTGCCCAGCCGCCGCAAGGAAGGAGGGAGAAGGCAAGAAAACTCCTCCCCCTCCCCCCCCTCCCCTTCCGGGGATCCCCAGACACACAAACTCCAACGAGTCTCGAGCCATACATACCCAGATCGGAATCGAAACGAAACCCTAGATCGGCTCCGATGGCTTCGTACGCGCAGCAGTTCCTCAACACGGCGCTCTCCCAGCGGGGGCCGTCGGCGCTGCCGTACGCCGAGGACGTCAAGTGGCTGATCCGCAACCACCTGGTGGCGCTGGCCGAGGCCTTCCCCTCCCTCCACCCCAAGGCCGCCCTCTTCACCCACAACGACGGCCGCGCCGCGCACCTCCTCCAGGCCGACGGCACCATCCCCATCCACCACGCCGGGGCCTCCTACAACCTCCCCGCCGTCATCTGGCTGCCAGAGCCATACCCGCGCGCGCCGCCGCTCGTATTCCTCTCACCGACGAGGGACATGGTCATCAAGCCCCACCACCGACTCGTCGACACCTCCGGCCTCGTAGCCAACGCGCCCTACCTCCGCTCATGGGTGTTCCCCTCCTCAAACCTCGTCGACCTCGTGCGATCCCTCTCCCACCTATTCGGCCTAGACCCGCCGCTCTTCACCAAGAACCCTTCTCCTGCTGCTGCTGCTGCGAATCCATCCCCTGCTCCGCCACCACGGGTCGCCCCATCCCCTGCCCCGCCGCCACGGGTCGCCCCCTCCCCCTCCCCCTCCCCCTCCTACGGTAGGCTTTTCCCGCCTCCCACCCAGCTCGCCGAGGACCCCGCCGAGGTCTTCAAGCGCAACGCCGTCGCCAAGCTCGTCGACATGGCCTACGCCGACGCCGCCGCGCTGCGGGCCGCGCGGGAGGCCGAGGTCGACGCCCTCTTCGCCGTCCAGGCCGAGCTGCGCCACAGGGGCCACGTCGTCGCCCAAGGGGTGCGCAACATGGGGGAGGAGAAGGAAGCGCTCGAGCGCCACCTGCAGGACGTCATCATGGCCACCCATGTCATGGAGGCCTGGGTCAGGGAAAACAGCAGGAGGGGCACCGACCGAGCCACCGATGATGACGCCGTCATGCCCGCGGATGTGCTGTCCAGGCAGATGATCGACTGCACAGCCGCAGATTTGGCGCTCGAGGACACCATCTACGCGCTAGACAAGGCGATCCAGGAAGGATCTGTGCCCTTTGACGGCTACCTCAGGAGCGTGCGCGCACTGTCACGCGACCAGTTCTTCCACCGCGCACTGTCTGCCAAGGTGCATAGCGCGCAGCAGCAGGCTAAGGTTGCTACCATGGCAGCACGGGCACCGCAGTATGCATCATAGGTCAGTATGATTGCTTGGGATTTTGTCTGCTCGTCTCGTCTTGTCTTATTAGGTACCTACCTGTCTGTGTAAAGTTTCTACTCCATGTTTGTTTACCACTTATCATCAGGGAAGGGGAAGATAAATGTTGCCTGTCACATTTAATTACTTGATAGGAGGACTGGATGATATATGAGATGACTTGTGTCTATAATAACTTCAGTTTGAATTGCATCACATGATGCATTTGTGGCCTTTGAGCTCGCTGTTCACATTGCGTACTTCATTTCTGTCTATTACAATTACTTGATAGTTCCATCCTCAGAATCCTTTGAATGTCTTGTTCTTCTTTGGAGACGAACCCACTTCTATCTTTTTGTTGTATGAAATTTCATGGCTCTGCTTGTTCCCCATGCGCTAACTCTGCAGCGTGACCATGCTAGCATGTCTCATTGCTTCATATGATGTTAACTTTTTTTTCCTCTCAGTTCCGCATGAAGATGATCCTAATTTGTTAGTTGCAGTGCAACTCTGATGAATGTTGATTAATCAGTTGCTTTGGTTTGTTCTCAGTGGTTTATGTTCGAGCTTTGGTAGAGATTTTGATCTGATCTCGAGTTTGAATTGAAAGTATCTGACCATTCTACTTCTATGCACGTTAAGGCGTAGAGTTGAGCAGCGCAGGGGTTACTGAAATCAGAGGCTTCGGTTTCTAAGTTCTGCTTGCTTTAGCTATGCTTTATGCTAATTCTATAGGTTAGTTTTGACTTGGTAGCTGTCATATCATATTCGTTTGTCATGGCATTAATTACTTCCATAGAACCCCAGAGTCAAGAACTGGTTAGCTCTGTTTTCACATGTTGTGGTGATTAGAGAGAAATAAAATAAGCTTCTTGCAACTCTGTTAAGACTCGCAGATGTATGGGTTGTCTTGTGAGTAGATTATGCAATGCAATAATCTGTATGATATTTTGTGCTGAAGAATTGTATGTCAACTCACAGATGTGTTGGGAGTATTTCAGTACAGAGGGCTAGTACTGTTGTCTCCAAACTCCAAACCAATCTGGACTAGAATTTTTTTTGTAGAATTTTAGTTTGAGTTGGGCAGTTATCCAGAATGTGTTAGTTGTTTGGGTTTCCTCTATTCAGCTCGTATCGATGTTGTGTTGGAACCATGCAAATATGCAATGCAACTACTCTTTTTTTTTGGACAAAGGAACATCACTTTATTATTAGCAGCAGTGTGCTGCAACATGAGTACATTGTCTTTGAATGACATCATTCAGGGCTTGGCGCGCGGAGGACAACCAAGCTCATGAGCTGGATTGACACATTACATTCAAGACGTCTAACTGGCTAGCATTAGTCCTAAAAGCTTGAGTGGCTAGCGTATGCGCCGTTGTGTTCTTTCTTCTTTCAATCTTCAAGATGCAAATTCTTGTGTGTAGCATGATTGATAAAGTTTTGAGTGTGGGGCTTAATCCAGTCAGGGAGGTTCTCTCGGTTGCCACCACTGAGGAAGGTGGCAAGTATCAGGTTGTCAGTGAAGAAATTAACCTGATTCAATTCAAGTTCGGCACTGATTTCAGCAGCCAGGGATAGGGCCTGAGCTTCAGCCATAAGGACTGAGATGCAATTCGAAGTTTGTATCTTGATGAGGAGCTGTAGTTTTTTTTTTTCTCCGGATCTAAAATGAAGATCCCCAGTCCTGTTCATCATAGCCTTCATAGGGTTTCAATAATGAAACTTTGTTGAGCTTAATAACAATAAAAAAATCGCTTTCCCATACAGAGCAGGAGGCAACTGCACTCTTCTGAATTAATTTCTCATTTTCTTTAGAATATACACTTTTTTTCTAAAAATAAAAAAGAATCATTTATTGTTCCATGCCAAGTAGAATACTTCAGAGATTATCTTCCTGCACCGTGTGCACCGTTGTGTTCTGTCTTCTTTCAATCTTCAAGATGTGGAAAATTCCTCTGCGTAGCATGATTGATAAAGTTTTGAGTGTGGGGCTTAATCTTCCAGTCAGGGGGGTTTTCTCGGACTCTTGGTTGGCAAGTATCAGGTTGTCAGTGAAGAAATTAACCTGATTCAATTCAAGTTCAGCACTAATTTCAGCAGCCAGGGATAGGGCCTGAGCTTCAGCCGTAAGGACTGAGATGCAATTCGAAGTTTGTATCTTGATGAGGAGCTATAGTTTTTTATCCGGATCTAAAATGAAGATCCCCAGTCCTGTGCATCTGTAAAGCATTTTGGGCCTTCGAGAGAGGCCGGGATCAGGCAATTGACATTTCTCTTGTCATGGTGATCACCCTTGTTCCATTTTGAGCGCCTGCCCAATGAAGATCCTTTACCTGCAAAAGAGAATTGTTGCATAGTTATCTGTCGCCGAATGGAATGTGTTGATGTGGGTCTGTACTGCATAATAAACCTGCAAAACTGACCACTTGTGATTGCGAAATTGCAAATCGAGCTTTCCATATGTGCCATAACGTGGTTAGTATACAAATCATAATGTCATCAGTGGTCTGTGGCGTAATAAGATTTTCCAAGGCTACCTGTACACCATCTTGTTCTTCTGGTAAAAGGGAAGATTTTTGTTTCAAAAAAAAAAGGGAAGATTTTAATGATGGCCTGCAAGAGAACCAGACAGCTCTAGAGAAACTGCAATGAAAGAATAAGTGAAAGTCGTTTTCCACAACCCCACAAAGAGCACAGTTCTTTTCTATTTCCCCTGATACTTTGCGGTGGCAAGTGCTTTTCTTATAAGTCTCCATAGAAAAGTTTTTATGTTTGGTGAGATTAGCCTGTGTTTCCAATGCATGTGTTTCCAATGCAACTACTGTTTGGATTGGTTCATCTGGAGCTGTTTGGATTGGTTCGTCTGGGTACATTACATACTGCTTGCGGTGGCTCCGGCTCGTATATCCACGGTATTATCATCACCGGGCAAAACTTGACAAAGGCCGTGTTTAGATCCTTTGCTAGCGCTTGCCTCAGCTCACTGCAACTGGAACTAGTTTTTACATGGCGGAAGTACCAGGCCGAGCGAACCAAATCCACCCCAGTGAACGATAAATGTGCAGAGTGAACATCACAAACCACCAGCTAGTGAAATAAAATTGGAAATCAAATTTTCAGTGACAAGAAACCAAGAGTTGGATCTTGGGCAGTCCTCATCCAATCCAAGACTGCAATACAACTACCAGATGAACAGACCATACCAAAAACACTCTTTGCACGCTGTCAAAACAGGTTCATCAAACAACTCTGCTCTGCAGAGCATGGATTCATTTTAACTGGATTTACAAGCTCCTCGGAACCTGAGTTCACATACTAGCTGTGCACTAACTGTAACCAGTGCAGAAGATTGCAAACAGATTACACTACTGACATATGAAAGAAAAGCTATGTATTGATAACTTATTCAAGGCGGTCTCAGTTTGGGGACTTTCACTACCGTTAAATTTCAGTCTAAGGTTTTAACATCGAAAAGGCCTGGGATGCAAGGAAATAGCCTGTTTACTGTAGTTGTGGAGGGTTGTTGACACCAGTACCCAGCCCTGCTTTCTGCCCCAGTTCTGCGAGTTGCTCGATAAACTCCACCCCATTGACAATCTCAGTTGCACCGTATATGACATGCTTTGAAGGCTGCGAGCATTCTGCCAGCTCCATCAAGCTCCTGTACTCAATGTAATTCCCACCACCAATCATGAAAACAATTGCTTCTCTGAATGGCCCTTTGAACTGGCCACCACTTCCCGATCTAGGGGCCCGTGGATCAAACAGCAGATAGCTGTCCACCTCTGGATTCGGCTTCCCTTCCATGAGAGCTTCAACCGTCCTTGTCAATGCAAGCTGCCTCCCGGTGGACAAGAGATTCCTTACCCCTGCCGTCACTGCGCTAATCCCATACAGCATCTCTGCCCAATCAACAATGTTGCTCCTGGTTGCTGTGTTTGATGAGGCACTAAACTGCGTGTTCAGTGATTTTACCCTCTTGACATGCTGAAACGCGGACAAGTCCACTTCTGCCTCACGCAGCGCCGCCTCAACCTGCTCCAGCTCGGATGCAACAGGCGTCTCAAAAGAGAGGAGATAGGTCACAGCCAGACGAAGCTTGTCCTCCTTGGTGCCCTTCCCTCGGAGGAGGCCCAGCAGCGTGGCCCTGTCCATGGTGCCCTTGGTGAGCATGTCGTTCTCGCAGTCGCAGTATCCATCCAGCGATCTCTCCTTGATGTGCCCAAGCAACGCTGTTGCGATATTGGTGTGCTTGTCGATCATCTTCTTGCGTTCCGTGAGCTCTGGGAGCGAGTTCACGGCATTCATGAGGTGCTTGGTGTTGCCAATGAGATCTGTGCCTTGAAACTCGATGCCATCCCTGCTGCCACCGGTGCGCTGGTTCACCTCATCGACATCCTGCTTGTACTTGGCGAGCTGCGACTCGATCTCCTCGGCCACCCTGGGGAATGGCGACCAGCTGTTTGCCACCCAGAAGGCATCGGAGTCATCGAGATCGTAGGTCTTGGCGGGGCCAGACTTGTCTGCGGGCATCTTGAGCTTGTTGAGCCTGAGGCCGAGGACGTCATGGACCAAGGGGCGGTAGCTCCAATGGTGCTGTATCCCCACGGAGAGGTCGAAGTTCCTGTCGAAGAGGCAGAGCACGGGGCGCCGCTGGAAGGAGGCCGAGGCCGAGGCCTCGGAGAAGAGGTTGGGCTTGGCGAGGAGGTGGTCCCGGAGTCGGGCGTCGAGGGCGGCGGCGACCATCTCGGCGGGGCCTCCGCGGGGGCACCTGATGACGGGCACGGCGCCGAGCGTGGCGGCGACGCAGAAGAGGCCGAGCGCGATGGCGTCGACGAGGGCCTCGATGTCGGCGTCGGCCGCCTTGGGGTCGTTGAGGGCGACGTAGGAGCGCGGGTGCGCGAGGGAGAAGAGGTTGTCCTCGAGAGAGACGAAGTCGAGGTACTGGTCGGCGAGGCGGGCGACGCGGTGGGCGGAGCCGGAGGCGGCGGTGGCGGTGGCGGCGGCGAGGCGGTCGAGGAGCGGGCGCGGGAGCGCGGAGGAGAAGTTGAGGTGGAAGGACGCGTAGAGCTGGGCGGCGGCGTCTGCGGCGACGCGGTCGGCGTTGGCTTGGGTGGGGCGGAGCAAGTAGACGGCGGGGGCGTCGGCGACCTGCTGGCGCGGCTTGTCGATGGGGAAGTAGAGGGTGACGCCGTGCTTGCGGAGGTCGGCGACGCGGAGCAGCGGCGACAGCAGCGAGAGGCAGAAGGCGTCCAGCACCAGGATCTTGTACACCTCCTCTTGTTGCTCCGCGGCCGTGCCGGGGCGGCGGCTGGTTGAGGTGCAGCATCCGCACGATCAGATCTGGGAGTGGGAGCGATCCAATCAAGAACTTAACTTAGCAGGGAGGAAGAGCGGGAAGGAGGGGATCGATCGACCCCGTGGATTCGGGGAGGCGAGGCGAGGCTTACCGAGCTGCTTCTGCCGGAGGCTGAGCGCCGCCATGGAAGGGTCCGGCCGGGGGATGCGATCTCAGGATCGCGGGACGGAACTCTCCGGGGGAGAAGACGAGACGAGACCCCCTGATTATGATTCTGATTATGATTCTGACAGAGTAATCTGATTTCTCCCGCTTCACTGGGAAACTGACACTCGGCAATTGGGTACTCGGAGAGATGTTTTTTCTCATAGGCCATGTTTAGTTCCCGAATCGGGGCTACCAATTCGTGAACAGTGCACGTCCCGTCAACTGTAGAAGAATTTTTTGTTTTTATTTGGTAAAAATTATCTAAACATTGATTAATTAGTCTTAAAATGTTCGTCTCCATGAAAGACAACAAACTGTGTAATTAGTTTTTGATTTCATCTATATTTAGACTTAAATGCGTGACACGTTTCGATGTGATAGGGAATCTTTTTTTTTTTTGCGTAGTGGAATTTGGGGTAGGAATTGGGAACTAAACAAGGCCTTGCTTACAACCAAGTTTTTAGGAAGAGAAACGGGTAATTCTTTTCTCCAAAGGAAAAAAAAAGGAAGAGAAATGGGTACTACCAGTCATTTCGAAATTTTTAGAGAGTTAAAACAATTTAAATTTTATTACATTTATGTGATAAGATAATAATAATTAGGATGTCAAATAAGTATCAATGGATTCTTTATTAATTATACTTCCATACTGCCTATTTGATGTTATGAACTTTTGTAATTTTTTCTATAACTTTAGTCAAACCCGAGATGTTTTGATTTTATAAAAAATTTTGAATGACTTGCAATTTGAGGCGGACGGAGTACTCTTCGAGATGCCCCGTGGGGGAAAAAAATCTCATGTTCCTACTTTGGCAGCCAGGCGGACGCTACGATGTGGGAGTCGTCGTCACAGGTCCTTGCGGTCCAGACGCGAGGTGTAGCCTTGATCAGAGACTCCTCCAATGGCAGTCTCAAGGAGTCGACGACCTCTCAGCACATCAAAAGCTAGAAAAAGTGCGGTTTGCAAAAGCCCATTCAACTTCCGGCTTTTAGTTGGTAGAAGCTAGTTAAAAGCACGAAAACACTTCAGCTATTAAGCTTCTGGCTAGCAGAAGTCAAATAAAAGCTAAAACAAACATACCCTGAATGTTCTTTGGTCATCTCGATAGCTTTGTGTGGATTTATATAGTCAACGAGTTACATAGATGGTCATTATCTTTTCTTTTAGATAATGAAGATGGTCATTTGGTCACCCACGGGATTTATAGGTGAAAAAAATGTGGCATACTTGTGTTTAGGGTAAAATGGAGCTTGTATCACAAGTTCACAACGGCAGGTGGTCTAGTCTGGAACTGTAATTTTGTTTCAAATGTAGTGGTTTATAATCCTCAATCTAGTAATTTGGTAGAACATTCCTTAGCTTCTGCCAAAGCAAGACTTAGTTTGGGTATTGTTTCTGTTCAAGATAGTATTCCAAATTGTACCTAGGTTTTGGCGGCCAATGATTTGGTCTCACTTATTGAGTATGATCATCTTTCATGTTATATAAAAAATATTACTGTAGACAAAAGAGAATAAAAGGTGTGAGACCAAAGTTTTGTTTTTTTGGAAGTCAAATATAACGGTAATGCTATACCACAGACGTTTGAACCGTAGGGCAGCGTGTCGATGGCCCGTGGGCGCGCCACCCGCTGCCCTCGCCTGCGTGGCGCGCACGACACCGGCGCTGGCTCCCCCTCCACGTGCTCGGACCCACGCGCACATGCGTCCAGGAAGAGGGAGAGTGGAGCCTCGGCCTCGGATGCTCCACGCGCTCTTATCCTGTCCTTTGCCATCACCCCGCTCCCACTCGTTCCCATCTCCACACTCCATTGCCATCGACCATCGTCTCCCTCCTCGCGCTCCTCGGCTCCTCTCGACCGACGTCCCTCCATCGTCTCCATCGTCTCTCTCCAACCGGCGACTTCGGACGGGGACGACGGCCGTGCGTGGGGACGCGCCGCCCGACCCTAGGAGCTCGCGGTCACACTTGGGGATGTGGGGAGCCGAGCCCCTAGATCTGCGCCGGCGGCGCGTCCTCTCCATGTCTCGCGCGGCGGCTACCACCGCCCCTCTCCGACCATCGTCGTCGTGGCCTCGCAGGGAGCGGCGGCCCCGTCCCCGTCCCGCGGCGGGGCGCGCGGGCTCCGTCCCCGTCGCGCGGCGTCGTGGCGCGGCGCGGCCCGTGAGCCCGTCACACGGTGGCGCCTCACCCCACGCCGAACGCACGGGGCCGGGCTGCGGAGGCGCGACGCGCCTAGGTCCTCCCCAACCGTCGACGGCGGCCGGCCCACCTCCATCCTCTCCTCCTCGACACAGGGCGGTGCGGCCCTCCGGCCCTCCCCCGCTTCGGGGCGCGGCGTCGCGGCCGCCTCCATGTCTGCGGCGCCCTCGGCGGTCACACGCGCCAGCTCCCGCGGCGACGAAGAGCGCGTGGGGGCATGGGCGTGCTGGACCCGTCGCACACGCCGACGGTGGCCACCGAGGCACCGGCGTCGATGGAGAGAACGAGGAGGTCTTCGAGGTCGGTGGCGTGATGGCGGCCGCTGCCGGGTTGCCCATGCCCGCCGCTCCCCCGGACGCGGCGGCGATGGCCGTGGCGCCTCCACTGGCAGCGCGTGGGCATCCCCTACACGGGCGATCTGACGTCCACTTCGGCTCCTCAGAGCACCGCCTCCCCCTTCCCTCTCCCTCTTGTTTTGTGTTTCACCAGACTATATTTGTTTGGTGCAGGAGGAGATCCCATGTGTTTCATGGGGGTTGTGCGAATGTTTCTCGCGAACATCGTCTTTTTCCGGATGGTTCAATAGATTCCTCTGTTTGTTTCAATAGATTTTTCCATTTTGGTTCAATAGATTATTCTTTTTTTTCACATTTTCTATCTATGGCAGTGCTTCATGTGTTGTTTCAAATCGATTTTATGTTTTGGTTCAATCGGTGTTAATGGTTTGTTTCAACAGATTTCCCTTTTTGTTTCAGTGGATGTTCTCATTTTTTGGTTCATTAGGGGTGCGTTTCATGTTGTTTCAAATCGCTTGAGTCTGTTGGTTCAATCAGTGCAATGGTTTGTTTCACATATATTGTTGACATGGTTTCACACATTTTTTTTTCTTTATTCTGTTTTTGTTTTTGTTTCATTAGAACCCGATTTTGATGGTGCAAAACTTCTTCATGTGCTTCGCAGGTGGGCAAACGGTGGCTTGCTGGGGAAGGAGATGGTCGTGCGCGCGCCCGAGGTGGGCGTGTGCGTGCGCACCGCGCAGGGGGGGGCGGGGTTGGAGTTGTTTGTGTGCGGGGCGGGGGCGGGGCGGTGTTGGAGTTGTTTGTGTGCGGGCGCAGGGCGGTGGTGGGCCGGGCTCGGGCGTCCTATGCTTAGGACGTCCGAGCGCCGGCAGCTCCCCAAATATAAGGTACTCTTGGAGAAGGCCTTCAGTTTTTTTTCTCCTAATACCCATATGGGAGTTGGAAAAATGGAGTTTTGGGGACAAAAATATGGGCACTCTTGGAGATGCTCTAGCATTGTCTTTCCCTTTTTTAAAATAAAAATTGTGGGTCATGTTCGTGTTCCCCTGGCACGGTTTGCACGTGAGCACTGGATAGACGGACTCGATTTGATATGCCATGCCGATTGAACAGCCGAGGATTGTACGCGACAGGCTAGCTCCGGCGGCCGCCGACGGATGGGAGCAGCCGATCATCGACCAAGAAGGCAATGCAATGCAAAGAATGACAATCGGAGGAGGTCAGGACCGCCAAATGAAATGTGTGCTTGTCTCCAGAACGAGAGCCGCCGCCCCGCAGAATCGCGGGCGTCTCCATGCTAAAAATGGGAGCCACCGCATGCCGTGCCAGACAGGCAGACACCGTAACCATGGTCGACAACATGGCAACAATCCATTTCTTACAGTGAAATAAACAACCAAACTACAACTAATACAGTTGCCTCCGTAGCATAGTGGTATTGCGTTCGCTTCGTAAGCGAAAGGTCGCGAGTTCGATCCTCGCCGGGGGCTATAAGTTCCTTCTTTTCACTTTTTATGTACAGATTTTACTAATTATCATTTAAAAAAAAGAAAATTTTTTGAGCATTTTTTTTCTAGGGAACCGATAATTTTTTGAGCTGGCACATCATGATCAAGGCTCGTTATGGACTTCCTCCTCCCCGTTCAATACTTCATCAATAATCAGTTTATGAAGATTAAGTCAATTTGCGGCATTTTTTTCTTTGAAACTTGGTGGAGTATATTTTGAGAGCCACTGAATCAAAGAAGCTCTTGTTGATAATAGATACCATATATACCCTGGCTTGGTGTGGTGGAGTATCTTCTGACTGGAATAGATAAACCATCGTCTGCTACTGACACAACTCAACATCAAAGGATAATAAGATGGAACAAGCCTCCAGAGAGTACATTGAAGATAAGTTGTGATGCATCGTTTCACCATGACACAAAAGATGGCAGCTGGGGTGCGCTTATACGTGATTGGGACGACGATGTGGTGATCGCTGGGAGGGGAAGGGTGAACCATCTGTTGAATCCTTTCCAGGTCGAAATCATCGCGTGTTTGCAAGGTATACAAATGGCAATTTCAGTTGGTGCGGCTCATATTATTATTATTGAGACTGATGCTCAGGAGGTGGAGAAGGCTATCAAGTCGAACCACTACGATGATTCCATGATGAGTCATTTGATCTATGAAGTTAAAGTTCGTTAGCTTTGAATTTCATTCAGTTTGATTGCAAGTTTATTTTTAGAGTGTAATAGGGCCGCTCATGAGTTAGCTGCTCTGGGTTATATTTGTAATGAGGGTGAAGAGGTGATATCTATCTCTGTACCGGACCCTATTTCTGTAATTGTTGCAAACGATGTGTTAGCAGTTGAGTAATTAGAAAATACTCAGTTTAAAAAAACACCACATTCTTTATACGAACCAATTGCAAAATGCTCGCTATTTTCAACATCGATACGAACACTAGAAAGAGAGAGAATTGACCGACAACACTGTATACGTTAGCAAACCAATGTGTGTTCTCCACTTTCACTTACCATGTAATGTATGGGATAGTCAATGTGTCCCAAAATAGATGACGTTATGGAATATGTGCTGGTCAATTTTTTTTCAACTTTGACTAAGTTTTTTTAAAAAATTTGGGTAACATCTACAACTTCAAACAAGTTTATTATGAAAATATATTTAATAATATCTAATGATACTAATTATGTATTTTAATTATTAGTATTCTTATAAATATATAATTGGTCAAAGTTAAAAAGGCTTGACTTCTCGGAAAACGAGAATGGCGTCTGTTTTGGTATGAAGGGTGTAGATCCATACGTATAATCAAACTCGTAAGATTTTGCTTGCAATTTTGTTAGGGAGCAAAATATTTTCTCTGCATTCGGCTTCGAATTCGTTTAGCAGATTTGTCTATATTCGAGTTCGAACATTCAACATTCGAAATTATATATGTATCCAAATACTTATGATGCCGATATGCAGGTAACGCTATCTATATTTGATATAAATCCGAATAGAAATATGAAACCAAATATAATAATTTTGTTCACTTGAACTTATCATAATACAATATTTTTTTTCTTTCACAACAAAACAATATCAGTCGTCTTATCCGTCGTAAAAACCAAACAAAATTATGATATTGTTTTGCATATATGATCTTTTTGCATCCCTTATGGTACCAGAATCATATGGCTTGAGTGTATATAATTGTATGATCCGGTACTACCTCTTGCAAAACAACAAAACAACAAGCAATATTTTTTCTCACAACAAAACAACATCAGCATCTTATCAGTCACAAAAACCAGACAACCCTAATATCAGTGATATCCATCCGTATGATCTTTTTGAATCCCTTATGGTACCAGAATCATATGGCTTGAGTTATATATAAATAATAATTGTATGATGATCCGGTACTGCCTCTTGCAAGAAAAAAGAGAAATACATCTGTATATGATTGTGGTTTTGAATTTTTTTTTTTATGTTTTCTATAGCGGGAGGCCGGGAGCAAAATGGGCAAAGGATCGTTTGATGAGGGGGTGGGGTGGGGTTGGTGGGTGGGTGGGGTATTAGTTGACTTGACGACCCCGCCAAACCAAAGTAGCAAAATCAAACACAGCCTGGGTAGAGGGCCCGCATGGCAGCCTGTGGAGTCGGGCGGAGAAGAGAAGAGAAGACGACCGGGCCAGCCAGCTCGGCGTCAGCGGCTCCTCTCCTCTTCTCTTCCCCTTCTTCCATTCAACGCCGGGACCGGGAGCCGAGCGCCGAGCGAATCCTCGCCTCGGGTTCTCTCCTCCCAGGTCGCCACCAGCCGCCCAGGCGCGGACCTGTTCGCCGTCCCCCTCCCCGTCCTCTGATTGATTGGTATGTACAGTTGAGCTGGATGGTGGGTGTGTGAGCTTCGTTTCTTTCTTGTTTATGCAGAAGCTGATTGATTGCCGTGCTCAAGCTCAACAATGGACATGGACATGGACGGGCAGTCCCGTCCCTGATCCCTCCCTCTTTATCTCTCAATTCTCAAAGTCTGATGTGCTAGGCCCTCATCATCCATATCCATCGGAAGGAATTTCGATTACTTTCCACAGCTCAGCTCATAGGATGCTTGTTGTTTTTTGACAGAAAAAAGATCGATCGTAGGAATTGGATCGAACTGAATCCAAGTCAAAGAAGATAGACGGATGGCGGCGGCTCACGATTTCGGTGGCGTCGACAGCGAGCTGGAGGATCAATCCAATGAGGGGTACCAGGAGCCGGCGTTCGAGGCCTTCATGTGCCCTCTCACCAAGCAGGTGATGCACGACCCCGTGACCATCGAGACCGGGCAGACCTTCGAGCGGGAGGCCATCCTCAAGTGGTTCAGGGAGTGCAGGGACAGCGGGAGGAAGCCGACGTGCCCGCTCACGCAGGCGGAGCTGCGCAGCACCGACATCAGCCCCAGCATCGCCCTGCGCAACGTCATCGACGAGTGGAGGGCAAGGAACGAGGACAAGGAGCTGGACAAGGCCTTCGCTTCCCTCACCACACAGGCACAGGCTCAGGCTCAGGACGACGCCGACACCCTGCGCGCGCTCCTCTACGTCTCCCACATGTGCCACAGGAGCGCCGCCAAGAAGACCCTCGTGCGCAGGCAAGGCGTCATACCCACCATCACTGACCTGCTCAAGAGCAGCAGCAGAAGGGTTCGCCTCAAGGCCCTCGAAGTCCTTGGTCTCATCGTCGAGGACAACGATGAAAATAAGGTTCCCTAGCTACATGCATGTATCCGTTTTCAATTAGTCTCATACTCCTGAACATAATCCTGATGCTGCATCCAACAAGCAATTCTCTATGTGTATGTATAGGAAGAGCTGGGGAAAGGTGACACCATACGCACCATCATCAAGTTCCTGTCCAACGAGCATTTCCAAGAGAGGGAGCTTGCGGTGTCGCTCCTGTACCAACTCTCCAAGCTCGATCCTATATGCGAAAGGATCGGCGCAATCTACGGGGCCATACTCCTACTGGTTGGGATGGCAAGCAGCAAATCAGAGAATGGTGTGGCTGTGGAGAAAGCCGAGAACACGCTCAAGAATCTGGAGAAGTATGAAACAAACGTCAAGCAGATGGCTGAGAACGGCAGGCTTCAGCCTCTGCTGACAAAACTCATTGAAGGCACACCTGAAGTTCAGGTCGCCATGGCTGAATTCCTTGGTGAGCTTGCATTGGCGAACGACGTCAAAGTTGTGGTGGCAGAGCAGGTCGGTGCTCTGCTGGTGAGCATTATGAAGACGGGCAGCCTTCCGGCGCGAGAGGCCACGCTGAAAGCCCTGAGGGAGATATCGTCCAACGACTCCAGCTCCAAGATCCTGCTCCAGGCGGGCATCCTGCCGCCGCTGGTGAAGGACCTCTTCTCCTTGGGCGCCGGCCACCTGCCCATGAGGCTCAAGGAGGTGTCGGCCGCGATCCTGGCCAACCTGGTGGTGTCGGGCGCCAGCTTCCGGTCCATCCCGCTGGACGAGGCGAGCGGCGAGACGCTGCTGTCGGAGGAGATGGTGCACAGCCTGCTCCACCTCATCAGCAACACGGGGCCCGCCATCGAGTGCAAGCTCCTCAACGTCCTCGTGGGGCTCACCGGCTCCCCGTCCACGGTGGCCGACGTGGTCTCCGCGATCCGAAGCTCCGGTGCCACCATCAGCCTGATCCAGTTCGTGGAGGCCGCGCACCGGGAGATCCGCGTGGAGTCCCTCAAGCTGCTGCGCAACGTGTCGCCGTACATGGGCGCGGAGCTCGCGGACGCCCTCGGCCTCGGAGGCAGCACCGGCCACCTGGGCAGCCTTCTGGCGGTGGTCACCGTCACCGAAGACTACCGGAGCGGCGTGACGGAGGAGCAGGCGGCGGCCGTGGCTCTGCTGGGCGACCTCCCCGAGAGGGACTGGAACCTGACGCGGCAGCTGCAGGAGCTGGGCGCGTTCCGGGCGCTGGCGACGAAGCTGGTGGAGCTGCGGCGGGGCACCATCCGCGGCAACCGGCACGTGGCGCCCTTCACGGAGGGGGCGGTGAAGGTGCTGTACAGGGTGACGTGCGCGCTGCAGGAAGAGGCGGCGTATGTGGAGCTGGCAAGGGAGGTGGGCCTGGCGCCGCTCTTGGTTGAGCTGCTGCAGCAGATGAGCAGCGGGCAGGACGCCGTGCTGCTCTACTCGGCCATGGCGCTGGAGAACCTGTCGCTGCAGTCGGCGAGGCTGACGGACGTGCCGGAGCCACCGCCGCCGCCTCGGAGCCTCATGTGCGGGTGCTTCGCCTTCGGGGGGCAGGCGGGGATGCAGCCGCAGACGCCCGGGGCCATGGGGACGTGCCGCGTCCACGGCGGCTTCTGCTCGCTGCGGGAGACCTTCTGCCTGGCGGAGGGCGGGTGCAAGGCGGTGGAGCGGCTGGTGGCGTGCCTGGAGCACGCGGATGCCCGCGTGGTGGAGGCGGCGCTGGCGGCGCTGTCGACGCTGGTGGGGGACGGCGTGGCGAACGCGACGGAGGGGGTGCTGGTGGTCGGGGAGGCGGAGGGGCTGCGGCCCGTGGTGGAGGTGCTGGTGGAGAACCGGACGGAGGCGCTGCAGCGGCGGGCGGTGTGGGCCGTGGAGCGCATCCTGCGCGTCGAGGACATCGCGCTGGAGGTGGCGGCCGACCAGACGGTGGCGTCGGCGCTGGTGGAGGCCTACCGCAACGGCGACGTCCGCACCCGGCAGACGGCGGAGCGCGCGCTTCGCCACCTGGACAGGATCCCCAACTTCTCCAGCGCCTTCCACCAGGCCAAAGGCAGGGCATGAATGGATTTGCCTCCATTTGTTGTTTGTTGCCTACGCTGGCTGATACGCTCTCTCTCTCTCTCTCTCTGTGTGTGTGTACATTATATTCATTTTGTTGGTTCGTGCGTCTTGTGTTTATATATATAAAATAAAAAACAACCATTCCATTGATTTGAGTTTAGTATATATATATCATGTCACAATGTCAGCACAGCACTGATCTAACCTGTCGGTCATCATGGCTCTATCGCTCTAGAATGTCTGATGGGTAAAAACTCACAAAGAATTAGTGCGACTCATCAGTATGGACGGTCAGATCCTGTATGCCCAAATCTTGATACAGACTATGCGTGTATTCAAGGACTCCCCGGTCGTCAGCGCCGCTCTTCACCTATACAATGCAAAGCAAAGAAACAACCAACATCAGGCATTGCTTCAGTGCAGATAATGGGCTCTTCAGCTCTCTGTCAAGGGTTCTACCCTGACGGAGACAGATCCGACAGCCTGACCAGGAACAAGCTCCCAGAATCGACCTTGCCATACTTCGGAGACATCTTCACAAGCAGCAATCTGGAGAAAGTCTATCACTTACTCATGTGCCTTAAGTGCATTTTCTTTTTCAACCAAATGAACAACTACTTGAGCCATTGTTTACCTGTCTGGAGCACTTTGTAAAGGCTGAAGGTGGCACATTGCTAGGTGCAATTTGCAGTAGGATATTACCGGTGGCTTTAAATAACGGCAAAACCAGCATGAAAACTGCCACCGAGACGATTCCCAGGCACAGAACTTCAGCATTCTCAATCCTACGGATAGTAGCACAAAAGAACTAAACGGATGGCCACAAGTCACCATTATAAACGCGAATCATAGGAGGAGTGCAAACAGTCAAAAGTAGACTTACCCCAATGAAAGAAGCCAAGAAGCTAGTATCAAGCCTGCACTGTGAAAGAATTAACAAGAGTCAATTAAAAATCAATGGCATTGAAACCGGCAAGGCACCAAAGTTTCAAATGTTCAAGGGAAGAGCCCAACAAGCATGTACCTCCGTATTGAATCTGCCAACACATGCAAACAGACCGAGTGGTAATTCATATCCTCTGCGTTCCTGTAAACTGCCAATCATAATTCCGTTTAAGTTTCAACTCTTATCTTACAGGCAGGAAACAAGTACAAAATCGCCATTTGCACCAGAAATAACAGGATATAATTTGCTTCCATACCTATGTTAACACGAGCGTAGCTCCGAAAGAACCAAACACCAAGTAAATTAACCAAAAGATTGGTGACAGCAGAGACAATGAGATAATGCCTGGAAGATAAGTTTTTTTAGAATATATAAGAAGGTGCCAGCACGAAGCCCCAGAAAAGGCAGTGGAGAAAAACTACTAACAACATAGACAGCTATCATCCCATCTGAAAACACTTGACATAAATGGCACTTACTTGTGCTCTGATTCATCTTGCATAAACGCATGCAATGCTTCAACAGCCAAGGAGAAAGACAGGAACAATAGAAACAGCTGTCTACACAAAGAACCATATGGTGATGGTCAAAATGTTAGCACAAAGCAAAAGGCAATAAAGGGTTGAAAACTAGTGTAATACTCGAAACAACTATACCATATGTAAGCACATGAACAGGGTGTTAAATTTTTGTTTTCGGCAAGGCAAGTTGTAGGGATACTACACATGTTAATCAGGCAAAGATGCAAACCATGGATGAATTTCAGCTCTATCAATCATCGAACAAATGTTGAAAGTTAGACTTGATGACATTATTAATACGAGGGAGTTTCAGCTATATCAAGTGAAGATGCGCACTTATTCATAAGAAGATGGAAGGTTTTGGAAGCTTACAGCATTTGTAAAGGCAGCAAGAACTTCCAGTCTCTTGTACCTGAAATAAAGCAGGCAACAACAAGTAAGTGTGAACCAGTGCACAGATGAACAGAAGTATAGCCGGAAAGGCAACAGGCAATGAGACCGACCCATAGGTGTAGAGGCTATCAGGCTTAGTTCGAGATGCAGCCATAGCGAACAATGAGAAAGTTAACAAGCCGCATCCAAAGGTGAGATGGAAAGCATCTGAGACTAAGCCTGCAAAACAATCACTGCTCTGAATTCCTTTCCATCCAGCAGCATAAATGAAGCAGATAGACCGAGTAATAGATGTAGGATGCAATAATTAATACAATAATATAGTTTCTAGGATGCAGTAGCAGCATGCTGTTGATAGAGAATCGATGGACGAAGCCCTAGGATCCACTAATTATGTCGCAATCTGAGCCATGGAGCCCTTGTTGATACCTACGCGTCCGGTGAAGAGGCCGACGGCGAACTCGGTGGCAGAGTAGGCGACGTTGAGGGCGAGGAGGAGGGCGAGGCGGCGCATGGGGCGGCTGGCCGTGGCGAGGCGGAAGAGCTTCCTGCTGGGTTTGGGGGGAAGAGGAAGAGGGACGGGCATGGAGATGGAGGAGTCGGAGCGGACGAGGCGCGGCGTGGTGGCGTTGGAGGAGAGCTGGCGGGAGAAGGCGAGGCGACGGTCCCCGCTGCCGACGACGCCGTAGTTGGCGTTCCACGCCGCCTTCGCCGTGGGGGTGTCCATGGCCGCCGCCGCCGCCGCCGAGATCTGCTCTGCCGCTGCTATTGGGGTCGGGGGCAGCCGTCAACGCACACCATCAGTCCATCATCCTTCCTGGGCTGGGCTCGTGGTGAGGACGACGGATTGCGGCCGTTGGATTCTAAATCTACAGCTCTCCTCTCCTCACCTCTTTGGCTCCGTTGCTTGCCATCATGTCTCTCAGCCGTCGCCTGAATTCATTCCAGTTTCAGGCTCCTGACCACCAACCATTCCCTAATTCTCCGTTGGGAACGACATGTATCAGCAACAACAATGATATAAACGGACAATACATTCAGATTCAGGTATTCTCACGCACCACAACTTGGTTGGATAGAAATAAAGCAACACATAAACAGCACAACATCAAAACAGACAACGATTATAAGACAACAAATTCATCTTCTCAGTTATTTCCTCCATGTCTGCCACTTTTATATCATCATCATCATAACAAGTTGTAGTAACAAGAAAAAACAAAGTGAAAACAGAATATTACATTCTCAATATCATGATTCATGTTACGCAACATGCCAGTCTCCAAAATCAAGTCCATCCATGTCGCTCGCATCCCTTTGAGTCCTTCACTGACAAGTATGTACAGCACCAATAACCAGTACTGAGCTACTTCTCTTGTTCATCTCCAATCAATCTTCACTGCCAAGCCGCAAGCCTAACCTCATCCCCGCCAATGTCCTCGTCCATCTTCTCGCCTAATGCCGAATCAACCATCTCTGTGCTGTGCTCACCTTTCTTCTCAGTACCCACAACACCCTGCTGCTTCTCTGCACTTTGCAAGCCAGTCTTCCCCAAAACACCAACAACATCCTGCTCACCTGCATCGTTTCCATCAGTCTTCCCCAAAACACCAACAACATCCTGTTCATCCGCACCATTTCCATCAGCCTTGCCCAAAACACAAACAGCATCCGCCTTCCCCAAAACACCAACAACATCTGCATCATTTCCGCCGGTCTTCCCCAAAACACCAACAGCATCCTGCTCATCTGCACCATTTCCACCAGACTTCTCTGAACCCAGGGCACCCTGCTTCTCTGCCTGAAGCTTCTCTGCATCATCCTCGCTGCTATCATTCTGAGGAGGAGCTTGTTCCACTGCATTATCGCCAACACCACCACCTAGCGAAAACCGCGCCTCGAGAGCCTCGAGGCGGCGCCTCATGTCACCAACCTCTTGCTCCATCAAGAAGAGCCTCTCCTTGAGAGTCAGGTTCTCCTCCTCAAGGCGAGCCACATGCGCATCCTGGGCATACTCGTCCTCGTCCTCCAACATGTAGCCCCCGGCATCCTCCCCTCTGCCAGGGTAGACCATCTCAAAGCGGCTGAGGTCATGATCAAGGCGTCGCTCCACCTCGACGTGCTCCTCGACATCACTTCCACTGGAGTTGCCCTCGTCATCGTCGTCAGATGCGGCAGCAGCATTGGCTGGCTGGGGGGAGCTGCGGAGGCGGATGAGGCCCTTCATGGAGCCGTACCCGTCGACGCCCCACTGCGCCTGCGCCATGTCAGCGAGGCCCTCGCGGGAGGGGGAGAGGCGCGGGGTGGGGAGCACGGCGGGCGTGACGGGGCACGGGGAGACGAGGGAGGCAATGCCACCGGCGCGCTTGGCCCGGATGATGAAGGAGGTGGTGTTGCGCGGCGCGGCGGCCTTGTTCTTCTTGTTCTTGGGGAAGAAATACTTGCGGGTTTGGTTAGGGTTGGGGTTGAGGTTGCCGCCGCCGCTGTTCTTGAACCAGCGGCGAGCCTTGGCGCGGTTCTGCACCTGGAGATCGCCGAGGGCCGGTGGCTGGTAGGCGGCGGCGGGATTCTTGCGCTTCCAGCCGCGGTTGGGATTGGGAGGCGGGAGGAAAGGCTGCGCCTGCGCGTTGGGGGCGGCGGTGTGGTCCTCGGAGGGTGGCTGCAAGGCGGCGGGAGGCGGCGCCCCCCAGATGGGGAACATCATCTGGCTGGGATCCATGGGCTTGCTCTCTTCTTCCTCCTCCTTCGAATTTGTAGCAGGATGCTGGGATCAAGGAAGGATCCTTTGCTACTTGTCTTCTCTGGGGGCGGCGGCGGCGAGATTGATGATGTCTAGAGGGGCAGAGGTGGTGGAAACTTAAATAAAATTTGATCGAATCGAATCCAAGGATGAAACGGATGGATCGGTGAGCACACCGGCTAGAGGTGTCCGATTCGATCAATTTCCCAGGGAAACCCTAACCCTAGGTCCTGAGAGGCGGAGCAGGAGAATGGAGATCGAGGGAAGAGGGGAGAGAATGATGGGGGCTACGGGGACGATCCTTTTTTTTGTCAGGAAAAAATAGAAAGAAATGCAATAGCTACCGACGCAATAATAAATACCACAGGATTCCAACGCTCGGTTCCTCCATTTTTTTAAATCCATTTTAATTATTATTAAACTAATTTCTATAAAATTTCTACACGACTTCTTTGAAATTTCTGCATTCTGGCGGTATTTCTAGGTTGCCCAGGTCTCGTTAGGACGCCACTTTTTCTAATGAAAACAAGTTCATTTGAGCTTCCTAAATTGTCACAATGTCACCCAAATCTGATTTACCTTTCCAATTAAAAATATATTTTTTAAATCTTCTTAAACTTCTGAAACTGTTCGAGCGGTTTTAGTTCATATATCCTAGTACTATATATGGCAGTCCTTCAGTTTTCTATAAGGTAAGGCCTTGTTTAGATTTAGAATTTGTTCACTCTCTCTCCATCACATCAAATATTTAGCCGCTTGCATGGAGCATTAAATGTAGGTAAAAAAAATAACTAATTACACGGTTTAGTTTGAAATCACGAGATGAATCTTTTGAGCCTAGTTGGTCCACGATTGGACAATATTTGTCAAATACAAACGAAAGTGCTACAGGAGTCGAATTCTAACTTTTTGAATTCTAACCCCTTATCTAAACAAGGCCTAAGTCAACCTTTCCAAGTACTTACCTAAAATTGTGCAAATAAAAATCCAAAAATATCATTTAGCTCGTCATTTTTCATTCTCCCATAAAATCAAGCTTGTAGTAAGGTGTCTAAGGTTAGAAATATTTTAACTTTGTATAGTTTATTTTTATGATTACTTATCAATATCTAAATGTCTAGTTTCGAGTTGTTTGGTTGATAGTTTTCGCGGCTAATAAATATTATTTTGTTGTGGGAGAAAAGCATTGTACAATTGTTCATAAGTTGGGCCGCTAAGTTCAACCGAACAGGACACGTGGAAGTCAACTAACTTTAGTAACACCATGTGTTAGACTTCTATTTAATACTTTCTTAACTATAAGTTATATAAGTTATTTGGGTTTTTAGACACAGCTTTTATTACACCTAGATTTAAGTATAACAACATATCTAGAAAAATCAAAAGAATTTATAAAATAGAAGCACTATACGACCTAAGAGAGCATTAGGAGAAGATCCAAATGCCTTTTTTTTTTGCCACCGGAGACCCAAAAAAAAAAGTATATAACTAAGAGGAGTGCCGGAGCGAGTGGCCGAGGACGCATCCTCGTGTACAACTATGATGTAGCAGAGGTAGTATTTGGTTCATTGGTTGGAGGGACCAGGCGGGATGAAACAAATACAGTTCTTCTACTGGTGTTAAATTCAAAAACAAGCAATGGTCAAGGATATCCCACTAGGAAATACTTTCCTAAATATGTGAGACTCTACCCTAAATAACTGACAAATCGGCGAGCGCGGTGCAGGGCCAAGGGCAGTGCAGGGTGCTGACACATGGGCCCCACATGTAGTTCTGTCTTAGAACCAAACACAAACACAAAGATGATCGTGTCTCCGTCGACCAAACAAGAAATGAACCGTCAAAGTTGAGATGGGATCATCCCACTCCACTTTCTCAACCAAACATTATGCAACTGAATGAACGAGGATATAAGTACAAATGTCCAATGAGGCAATTGAGCGATTTCAATTGACTGGCCCAGATTCTGCCGCCTACAAGAGCCATATAAAGAAAGCACATGAAGAGGTAGGCACATATACAATTTGGCATGTTAGTAGAGATGAATTCCTTGCAATATAACCTGGTCAGTTTCGGGGTCTCCAGTGCCCAATAACCAATACTACTATTAATGCCACGTGGGAGCATGGTTGCATTGTAGGTCAGCAGCACTACCAGTACCAGGCAAAGGAAGGCCACAACAGAACAGACAATGCAAACTTACCATCCGCGGCCTCCCTCTCCCCCTCTCGCGCATACATACACTTTACATTTTCGTCCAATAGTATTGAAAGAGAAACTACCATTTACAGCGCGCCGGGGGGGGGGGTTAAATTGGCCAACGTATCATCCTCCATCTACCTACTCGGCTACTCACTCCTTGTTCCGTGCAGCCCGGTCTTTCTTGTGTCCGCCTAGGATACGAGAAATCTGCAGACCTCTACTGAAGGCCTGGTTGAACAGCATCCTTGTCTGGAACTCCGAAACAAACGGGAACCAGGCGAGGAATGCGATCGGGGTGAACAACAGCAAGCCCATGATGATCTCATAGCCTCGGGCAAGCGCCTTGACGGATCCCCATAGCCCCATATGTGAAAGAGCTCGCCTCATAGTTTGTGCTATCTGAAACCAACACGTGAGGAAGGGTCACAACCCAACCATCAGGTAAACAAAGCAACCACGCAGCAGCAACTACTTACCAGAAGCAAACCCCATCCAGTTGGCATGAATGCAAGGATGCAAACAAAGATGTCCTGAACTGTCATGTGTGGGATTGCTATCAAGATTATGATGATAGAGATAAACGTTATAAATATCAACCCCTTGATCAACCGGAACACAAGCTGGAACTCTGCACTGAATTTCCTCCTGCCAACTGATACAGTCTGCCAAGGACAGAGCACATAGCCAACAGTCAGCACCATTTCACATCAAGGATATAGACCTATTCAATCAAGTAATAGCCTAAAGAATCCATTCTAATTTCCAAGCTGGTAAAAAGTATAGTAAAAGTGACTCTAGGACCCACTAAATATGCTCATGCTGGTTTGCAGTGACACCACAAATTTTGGTATTTAGTTCACCATACCCACTGCAGTATCCTTGCACAAATCTCTATTACCATTCGAGCATTAAAGTCGCACGTGCATTTCACATGTGCAAGTGGTTATCCATGTATTTTACATGTGCAGAGCCAGTGTCACTCACGGGTAGGCATCAAAATTAAACAGACTGGAGTGATAAGAGCACAGGTGTCAGGTTACCTTCATCACGAGCAAAATGACAAAGATTATGACCCATGAGATGCAATAAACCTGGAAAGACCATCAATAAATGTTTGAGTACATCCGGTACAGCATTTGCTGATATGCATAAATAAGAAAGATATCTTGCAAAATACTAAATGGGATGTGTATTACCAGAACGCTCTTTGTGTGAGTGGTGATGTTCAAATGATAAACAAGACCATACTGGTAGATAAAGAAGCGCAATGCAAGCACTATTTCAAGAACAGTGCCACGCTTTCCAGAATGCCTAAGAGGCTCATGCTCTTTTTCCCACCATGACTCCCAACTTTTCTCTGGCGGCACCCCAATACCTCCTCGGTTACTGATCCACTTATTCCAGTCAGTCCAGTCATCCACAATTTTCTGCCACTCAAACCCAGAAGGATTAAACAGGAATGGGGCAAAGAGCCAGGTGACAACCATAAACCACATGGAAATTGTGATGAAAATGTATGCGATAGCTCCTCGGTATGACTGCCCAAATATTTCATACACAATAAGCAAAATCATCAGTTCGATGCCCTTGACAAAATGACTTCGTGAATACAATCGATAATTCTCAGCAAATTTGGCATGGAACACCACAAATCCACGCCCAGTAGCTCTATATTCAGCTCCTCCATGTAGCAGTGTGGTTCCGTAGTAGTGAGTTTTGGTCCCAAGAGAGAAAGTGAAGAATACTGATGCTAACTGCAGCTGCATAAGTACAAAGTCACTCAATGCAGTTCTGAATCCTCTCTCTAGACCAATTTCCATCATCATAGGCAGCGCCATCAAGAATCCAAGCTGCACAAAAGACTGTGAAGCTAAAGCGACCTGGAGAGGCTCATTGTGTATAAACCTTTTTCCAGTGGCTAGTGCTTCATCAAGGCCACTGAGGACAAGATAGAGACGCCCATAGAGGAATACATACACAGTCCAAACTGTTATCTGAGAAGGGCAGAAAAAGTTAACAAAGATCAGAATAGATCATTGGGTATGAAAGTTGAGAGGCAACGTATCATGTGCAACCCAGCTTCGTGTGCAACCTATGCAACCACCAATTAAGACCATAGGATCTAGATCCAACGTCTGAGGTTTTTTTCACTTAAACCCTCCCACCTGAATACACACGGGTTAGATTTAAACCCCACAGGTGGAGGGGTTTAAGTGAAAAAAAACTCAGACGTTGGATCTAAATCTTGTGGCCTTAATTGGTGGTCGCATAGGTTGCACACGAAACTGGGTTGCATATGATACGTTGCCAAGTTGAGAAGTCAAAGAAGAAGTTTATACCATTGTGCTGAAGTAAAAACCAATAGTAGTATAGTAGCAGGACAACATTCTGAAAAAGTCAAAACGATGTCCAAGTCGATAGACGTCACGGCTTAGCGTCTGTTCACCATTACCATTTGCTATTTTTGCTTCAAATAGTGAGATCTGATTGAGACCAACATCTCTGCCCTTGCCAACTTGCATGTATTCATGATGTGTAACATTTCCTTCACGCAATGTTGAGTTAAATCCTGTCATCAAGTAACAAATATATTAGAAAAATAATTTCCATTTGAGATTAAGCAATAACAGGAGGCGGGGGAAACAATGACATACCAGCAAATATGTCTTCACTAAGATTGATAATTTTAGAAGCTTTGCTTACGCCTCCCCTTGTGAGGTGGAAAAGTCGATCGAAGATATCAGGATGCCCATAGTGAAATCGAACTCTTACGAAGATGATTGTAGGGACAAACACAAAAAAATCAATTAATAAGCACTCGCAAAGGAAAAAAACAAGCTAAGCATGCCAACTTGACTGAATACATATAATAAGCATTAAAATGGAAATTCCAATAACTGTTAGTTCATTGCAAAATTGGAAATAAAAAAATCTTGATAAAAAAACTCCAATATATCAATTATCATGAAGAAACTTGCTAAAAACAAGTTAAGGAAACCCATAAAACATGAAATACTAAGGATAATGATGTGATATAAAAATGCCATAATAAGATGTATCACCTCAAAGGATTGGCAAGTACACGTTGTCCAATGGTCACAAAACTTGTTTCTTGGTTTGACATGAACCATGCAAGAGAAGAAACACTGTAGAAGAATTAAGGGATGATACATTGATTATCCAACTAAATGGCACAGACAAACTCAGAAATTAAATACAACTTTAGGGGTACCTGCCAGTGAAGATATGTTCTCTTACACCAAGTATCGATGGATATCTCACACCATCATGTTTCTTCAGGAACTCTTGCAACAAATTCCTCATTTTCAAAGTCTCCTCCATATAATGTTCCTATTATGATAAAACTGTACTGTAAAACACTGTCACAGAATCTGAAGAACCAAATGATGCATACCTGATTCATGTCGATGGTTTGGAGACCTTCACCTCGCGTGAAGATTATGGCATGGTTCTGATTTTCTGGTTTTCCTTCACCTAGCATTGCATTCCCTGGAAGCTTTATCCTATATATATCCTATGCAGCAAAAGATGAAAAGATGATGGGTAAACTCCTTATTTAGCACCAAGAGATATGGAAATACATTTCATTTCAATAGGTACTATTTGAGTATTCCAGATTTCTTGTACAGTTCTACTGAAATATCATAGTATTCCAGATTTCTTGAACAGTTCTAGTGAAATATCATAGACCAACTCAATGATGCACATATTGTTCCCTTTACACCATCTTCTAAGCATAGCTCAAAAGTGCCAAACAAATCTAGAATATATAGTGGCAATTTATAGTGCATGCATAGCCACGAAATTTGGATCTAGGTTATGAAGTAAAACTCTGCCTATGTTGGGGTGCCTAGGGTGTCTCAACATAGAAGGTCCCAAGCCCGGGTAAAGGAGGAGGGCTGTGTTACACTTAGCGAGCCAACATCAAACTTAGCTACTCTAGTGGAGATGAAACCCACAAATTGCTTACCCCAACTTGCTTGGGACTGAAATGCTTTGTTGTTGTTGTTAGGAAGTAAAAGTTGTTTGGCTTGGATTAAATTCTGGAAAAAGCAATATCCACCACAATAAAAACAGAAAGTAAATATATATGTTGTTAGGGAAGCCTGTTCTTGGTTCGGGCAGACAGCTGGTAGAGCACAAGGCTCTTAAACTTGTGGTTGTGGGATAGTAATGTTGTTAGGGGATCTACAGCCTGTTCATGGTTTGGGCAGACCGCTGGTAGAGCACAAGGCTCTTAAACTTGTGGTTGTGGGTCCAAGCCCCATAATGGGTGTATTACAATTTACAAATCCACATACTCTTAAATTTGTGATTGTGGTTGTGGGTTCAAGCCCCATAATGGGTGTACTGGATCCACAGACTACGCCCCCCACCCAAAAAAAAACTGCCATGCTTAATTATGCTACATAACAAAAAAAAAAAGATCCAGTATATAGAGGCGCAGAAGTAAAATTATAGTAGGAACAAAACAATATAATTGATTGTATCAGACTAGGGTTACCTTTCCTCCCGCTCCCGGCCGCCGCCGCCGCGCCGGCGCGCGCGCGCGCCATGGCCGGCCGGCCGCCCACTCCTCCCTCCCCCGGCTACCTCGCCTCCTTCCCCCCCCTCTCCTCCACTTCCTGGGCGAGCGTCGCCGGGGCTGGGGCGGCCGCGCGGAGCGCTGCAGCCGCCGCCGCCGCCGGTGCTCCACCGGGCCGGGACGGGGCCGCGCGGAATCCGCCACCGCCGGGATTCGGCTCGCCAGCGCCCGGTGCCGCCTCCTCTCCGCCTCTCGGCTTCGACCCGCACGGCTTCGGGCCGCATCCGTCGCCGGCGCCCGGTGCCGCCTCCTCTCCGCATCTCGGCCTCGACCCGCGCGGCTTCGGGCCGCCTCTTCTCGGCCTCCACTCCGCCCCAGCGCTCGCCCTCGCAGTCGATGGAGAGGTCGATGGCTCGACCGAAGCGGGGGGGGGCGTACAGGTGGTGGAGGGGGTGTCGATCCGGCTGATCCTCTCCTGCAGGACAACGGTGCTGCCGAGGACCCCACCCCCCTGCAGCATCTTCCCCACCCGTCCACTCACCTCGACGCCGCCGCCGCCGCTGCCTATGCGGCTGCCGCCTCTGAGGCCACAGCAGCCGGCTTGCAGCCGGCGGCCGTGGCGCGCTACGCTGCCACAGCTGCCGCTGCTGCTCTGGAGGGCCTCGGGATGCCGCTCTCCACTCCCGGCGTCGTCTCCTTCCAGCAGGGGAGCACCAACGAGGCCGTCCTCACCTCCGATGTCCAGCCAGCTGTGACTGCGGCAGGGGGCACCGCTACTGGCGGCAGGGCAGCGGGCTCCTTCACCTTCCCCGCGCCCCCGCCGGTGACCCGCTACGCTCCCCGGCCCGACTCCGCCCTTGCTGCAGCGCTTGCCTCCGCACGTGCCGCGGCTGCAGCGGGGCAGGAGCGTCTCCAGGCTGCTGCCCAGGCCTGGCAGCGTGAGCAGGATGCCGCCGCCACCTTGGCTCGCCAGATTGCTGAGGCGGAGGCGCTCCTTGCTCAGGCCTCCGGCACCCTGCCCGAGGCCCCTTCCTCCGGTTCGACGGGCCACCGCTCCACCTCCACCGTGGTGACCCGGCACGACCCGGCCGACCCCTTCGTCGCGCAACTCCACTACCAGCCGGGGTGTCCGAACATTGGCCGGCTCATCCGGGTTGTCCTTGACCCCGCGTCGACCTCCTACGCCCGCCGGAGGGACCAAGTCATCCTCACCCCGCGCCGCTACGCCTTGGACGACCACGTCCTCGCCGAGCCGCGCCCGGGGTCCCAGCTCGCGTCGTGGCTACGCCTCGACAAAGCATCGTCCTCTCCCGGATCCTCAACACGGTCACCTCCGAGCCGCAGGACCTCCTCCGCAACACTTCCTCCGCTCGACACGCCCGGGCCGGCCCTCGAGGGACGGTTTCGGGCAACGCCGAGACCGGGCCCGCAGCTCGACCTCCGCTTCCGCACCTTCGAGCGGGGGACCTCGCGGTCGGGAGTACCGCCGGCGAGATGAAGGCCATGGCGGACTCCTCGGCGACCGGGGTACCCCGTGGCGGACCGCGCACTCGTCCTCAACCTCTCCGCGGGGTCGGGCCGAGCGCTACGCCTCCCTCCGCGCGCTGATCCTCCGCATGCGGCCGTTTCCCACCTACCTCCAGGTCCGCGACGATCTCATCATGGAGGAGCTCACTCAGGGGGGCCCGCGCGGATCCACCTCCGCCGGGCCTCTCTCTACTGCTGCAGGTTCTTCGACGTCCTCGACTGCTCTCGCTGCCACTCCACCGCCACGTCCGCTCGCTCCGTACACCCCACCGTTGGCTCCTCTTCCCACCGGCCGAGCGGGGAGGTGGCCGCGGCGCGGCGGGCAACGCGTGGGTGGTGGCAAGGGCAAGGGCAAGGGCAAGGGCAAGGGCGGGGGTGGTGGCGGTGGGCAGCCGTGGCGCTCCACAAGCGGCCACGTCCTCCCGGCCCGCCCGGCCCTCCTACAACAACCCCCGGTCCGGCGCATCGCCATGTGGCCCTTCCAGCCCGGTGGCGACCCTCGTCCACCGGCGGCCATGTTCGCGGAGCTCCTTCGACGTTCTACCCACCGGGGGCCGGCGACCCCGTGGGGCACACCTTCCGGCGCCTCGCCGGGGCCGGCCGGCCGGAGTCGGGAGGCTCGCGCGCTCCTTCTCCACCCCGGTCTTGACACCTCCCCGTCGGCCGGAGTGGATCGCCGACTCGGGTGCCACCTACCACACCACCCCGGACTCCGGTGATACTCTCGTCCTCCTCTCCTCCTTCTTCCTCACACCCTTCCTCTATCATGGTCGCCAATGGCTCGTGTCTTCCGTCACTTCGTGGGTGCCGGTGCCCATGGCTCTTTTCGCCTTCCCCGATGTTCTTGTTGCACCACGAGATGGTCCACAATCTTCTTTCTATTCGTCGTTTACAGTGACAACTCTTGTTCTCGTGGAGTTTGACTCTTTTGGTCTTCCGTGAAGGATTTGGCTACCCGGCGTCCTCTCGCTCCGATGTGATGCTTGGGGCCCCTTTACACTCTCCGCTTCCGACCTCTTCGCCATCTTCGTCACCGCCCTCGCCACCACTACTTCTACTTGGCACCGGCGTCTCGGACACCCTGGACGTGATGCCCTGATGCAGCTTAGTCATAGCTCAGACATTCGTTGTACTCGAGTTCATGATGAGCAGTTGTGTCATGCGTGCCAGTTGGGCCGTCATGTTCGTCTTCCTTTTTCTAGTTCTTCTTCACATGCGGCTCACCGATTTGATCTTGTACATTGCGACCTGTGGACATCGCCGTACTCGCATTTCCGGCTATAAATACTATCTTGTGGTGGTTGATGATTTTTCTCACTACTTGTGGACTTTTCCCTTGCGTGCGAAGTCCGATGCTTTCCCCGCGATTCACCACTTCTTCGCTCGGGTGTCCACACGGTTTGGCCTCACTATCAAGGCCGTCCGGTGTGACAATGGTCGCGAGTTTGATAACTCCACCTCCCGTGCGTTCTTTCTCTCTCACGGTGTCGATTCTTGCGCATGTCTTGCCCGTACACCTCCTCTCGAACGGCAAGGCCGAGCGCATGATTCGCACCATCAACGACACCATGCGCACGCTTCTTCTCCAGCCTCACTTCCCGCTCGCTTCGGGCCGAGTGCCCGCACACCACCACATACCTCCTCAACCGCCTACCTTCCGCCGCCCGTCCAGCTCCTACACCACACCACGCTCTCTTCGCACCTCCCGGCACGATCACCTTAGAGTCTTCGGGTGTGCGTGCTACCCGAACACCACCGCCACCGCTCCCCACAGCCGGCTCCTCGGTCCACCTTGTGTGTCTTCCTTGGGTACTCCCGGATCACAAGGGTACCGGTGCTATGATCTCACCTCTCGCGGGGTTATCATTTCTCGCCATGTGGTGTTCGATGAGTCGGTTTTCCCTTCTCCACCCCTCCTCCCACCACTTCCACCCCACGGGAGCTTGACGTTTTCTCTGCGTTTCCCACCGACGCGGTGGTCGAGCCACCTTGCGGTTGTCTCCGCAGTACTACCGCACCGTGCCCTTCGCCGGCCGTGCCCCTGACTCACCGGCGGCCGGTGCCTCTCCCGACCTCGCCCCTCGCTCGACCATGGAGGGCCGAGCGGGGGTGGGGTCCCGAGCCGCCGCCTCAGCGCCACCGCACCTACGCGCTTCGCCCGCCCGGTGCACGTGTACCGCGCCGTGGACCGCCGCCTCAGCTCCACCTCGGCGCCACCGCGCTTCGCTCGCCCGGCCGGTGCACGTGTACCGGCGCCGTGGACGGGCCGCGCGCGCGCCGCCGCCGCCGCCCCGCCGTCGCCGCGGGTGGCTCCTTCTTCGCCGGGTCACCCGCACCACCGGTGGTGCCCTCTCTCCGCCGGCGACACCGACGCCGCCGCCCCGCCGCGGCCTCCGGCCGCCCGTGTGGAGCCGCCGTATACCACCCGCCGCTACTTCACGGGACCTCGTCACACTCACCCGATGGTGACGAGGCGGGCGTCTCGTCCGCAGCCCCCTCCGCCACCGCTCGCGAGACGGGGATCTCTCCGGCACCCTCTTCCGTCCGCGAGGCCTTGGCGGACCCTCACCGGCGCCGTGCGATGGAAGAGAGTACGCGGCCCTCCTCGCCAACCGGATTCGGGATCTCGGTGCCCCGGCCGCGCGGTGCCAACGTCGTCACCGGCAAGTGGATCTCGGACCCACAAGCGCCGGCCGATGGTACCCTTGGAGCGGTACAAGGCTCGGTGGGTACTCGGGGTTTCACTCGGCGCCCGGGGTTGACTATGATGAGACCTTCGGTCCGGTGGTGAAGCCTCGCACGTCCCGCACCGTGCTTTCACCGGCTCTCACCCGCTCTTGGCTCGTGCACCAGCTGGATGTGAAGAATGCTTTTTCGCATGGTCTTCTCACCGAGACAGTCATCGCAGTCGGCCACTGGGTTTGTGGACTCCTCCGGCTCCGAGATGGTCCGCCGGCTCAACAAGTCTCTCTATGGCCTCAAGCGGGCTCCCGGGCATGGAACCACGGGTTTGCCGCTTTCCTCCCGACACTTGGTTTTGTGGAGGCCAAGTCGACACGTCCCCGTACATCTATCACCATGGGGCCGAGGCGCATATCCGCTACTCTATGTGGATGACATAGTCCCGATCGCCTCCGGTGAGTCACTTCTTCGCCGGATCATCACCTCTCTTCACAGAGTTTGCGATGAAGGATTTGGGTGTGCTTCACCACTTTCTTGGAGTCACCGTTGAGCCTCATCCACTGGGCTTCTTCTTCACCGTCAAGACACTCTGGACATACTTGAGCGGGCCGGGATGACATTGCAAGCCCCGCACCACCGAGTTGACACTCGAGCAAGCCGTCCGAGGCAGAGGGCCCCCAAAGGATCGATCCTACGGCATACCGCAGTCTTGCCGGTGCTCTTCGCACCTCACCTTCACTCGGCCGGACATCACCTATGCGGTTCAGCAGTTGTGCCTTCATATGCATGATCCTCGGGAGCCTCATCTCACCGCTCTCAAGCGTCTCCTCGTACCTCCGAGGCACCGCGATCATGGCCTCGCTCCCGCACCGACGGTCTTCCTCTACGTAGCCGGTTGTCTACACCGACGCCGACCGGGCCGGCCGTCCGACACTCGACGGTCCACCTCGGCTATGCCGTCTTCCTCGGAGGCAACCCGGTGTCCCCGGTCCTCCAAGCGCCGCAGTGGCCTCCCGTTCGGTGGCCGAGTCCGAGTACCGCGCCGTCGCCAATGGTGTGGCCGAGGCTTCCCGGCTCCGGCAGCTCCCGGCCGAGCTCCATAGCCCCCTTCGCCGGCCACGCCGTCCATCGCGACAACGTCGGCGCGGTCTACCTCTCCACCAACCCCGTCCAGCACCGCCGCACGAAGCATGTGGAGATTGACCTTCACTTCGTCCGTGATCGGGTGGCCATCGGCGAGGCGCGGGTCCTCCATGTACCGACCACCTCCCGGGCCGCCGACATCTTCACCAAGGGCCTCCCGTCGTCGACCTTCACCGACTTCCGCTCCAGCCTCAACATCACCGGTGGCTAGTTGTGGTCGTGTGGGGACATGTGTGTGTGCTCTTTCTTTTAGATGTCCAGTCTAGAACTCCGCCGCGCCGGTAGTTCGATCGGGGGAGTGTTGGAGTATATACATGTATTAGGCCCATGAGGCTAGGCCCATGAGGCCCATGTATGCTACACTATATAGCTACCCTTCTAGGGTTAGCCAAATCAATAGAGAACACTAATTCTAGCATTGATCAATCCAACACAACTAACACTAAATACAAAAAAAAAACACAGTACCTGATCAAGTTTCTGGCCAGGATCATCAGGCTTCGTTACTGCTGCCTTAACCAACGCGGAGTAGTAAACCTTCTCTATTTTCTTAGTTCTGTCTTTGCTGGGCTCTTCGACTTCATCGATATAGGCAACCCTAAGTGATGGATAACTACCAAAGAGAAAATTTTCCTTTCAATCACTGAGAACCTCAGGGCTTCAATTCAAGTAACATAAAACAATGTGTTGCAATGGTCAAAGCAAATAAAACTAAGAACAAAAAAAAGAACCTAAATCGATCTTGTACAAGTAGCATAAAACTATGTGTCGCAATGGTCAAATAATATAAAACTAAGAACAAAAAAAGAACCTAAATTGATCTTTAAAGGGAACAAAAAAAGAAATTACGGATCCATTACAAGAAGAGGGTAAAGATTTAGGAGCCTACAGCACATAGTTTAAGTGCTACAAGGGATTCTTGCTCTCCTACAGCCACTCTAACCTTTAGGACCCTAAGATTCTTGCATTAAACAACACTGCCATGTCAAGGGATAGTTAAATTCAAATCCACCAGTATGCTTCCTGATTGCTCCGAATCAGATTGTCTTGGTTGGACTTGCTATTGGCTTGCTCCCCATGGTTATGTTGTCCACCACAGTTAAGTAGGAATCCTACTCCTAATAGAGTTAGTATAGACTATAGACATCCTTGAGCACACATCTTATTCAAATGGGAATAGGCTATGAAAAATCACCTTTTTCAATATATACAAACATGAAATACAGGCCAAAAATATGTTTGTAGTGTTAAGTGTATGAAGTCCCATCTAATATAGGCCCATGTGGCCCATGTGGCTGTCTATATAGGTATCTCCACTAATGTAGTGATTTATCTTCTCAAACCTCAAAGGTTAGTAAAATGGTGTTAAGTATATGAAGGCCCATATGATCCATGTGGCTGTCTATATATAGCTATCTACACTAATGGAGTGATTATCTTCTCAAATCTCAAAGGTTAGTAACACGTAGTACTTGCTGTTAGAGTATATTTGATAATTGATAGTTAGGAATTGTAATCTAATACTGCCATACGTATCCGGGGAAACGTTTTTCCACCCAAGCCTTTGTACTCTATATATACTGCCAAAGAGGCTCAATGCAAGCCATGCATCATAAGTAATTCTTCCTGCTTTCACTTGTATCCTGGTAAGCCAGGACAATATTATCAAACATAATTTTGCTCTGTTGTAACCTGTTCCCCTATGGGTACTCAGTAAAAAGAACATTGTCCAGTTGTGATGCAAGCATGAGATACCGTTAGGATCAGGCAGAGTATTTGATTTTAGATAAATCAAGACTTACGTGGTCATCAATCTCAGAATATCCTGTGCACGTGGATCACCAGAACGTTTCTGGATACCATATTGTTGGCATGATACAACATATGTGAATTTCATGTCAGCTATAGCTTTGCATTGAGTCAATAGTCGTGATTCATCAGATTCAGATAACAGGTCAACAGCTCTGAAACCTTCCATAAGATCTGAGGAAAGCAAGTCAAATAATGAATTAGTCATGCAGTGTTCAGAGTATAGAAATAGGATCAGCTGTCAAGTATCCACAAAATTTACCATCATCTCTGGCCATATCAAGGAAAGCCTGAAGGCCTAAAGCTTGTCTGTAGTACATCATCCCTCTTACTGTAAGAAAGCACAACTAGTAAGATCCAGCATGTGCTTTGCGGGATAGGCCAAGGGCCTTGTATCGAAAGCTTTCAGGTTTTGTGGCTTGCCTTTGCTAAGGAAACTTCCAGTTTTTTTTAAAAAATTTTATGAGTCTTTGGCAGGTGGTTGTATGCTGTTGCTTACGAACATGAACTATGATTGTAATTTCGTTGCCTTGGTAATCATGAAATTCGGATTTACTATTGTGGGGAAAAAATATTAAATCAATAAAATTATGGAGCATGTAGAAGTTTCATTGAGAGAAGAAAGCATAATAGCAGCTACAACAGAAGCCAAAGAGGATACCGGTTCTTGTCAAAGTCTGTCCCCGGTATGATGCCCAAAGGCGAAGATGCTCTTCAGATTGCTCTGTCTCGTGGAGTTGATCTTCACTCTCACAATGCACCCTTTCAAGAAAATTTTTCCATTCATCTGCAAGGATGTTGGATAGAAAACATTGTTTTGATTATCAAAAGAATTTATGGAAATATCTACAAATCAAGATTTCACCAAAGAACCTGGGTAGATTTTTTGCAAATAGAAAAGGATAGAAACTCCATCCTCATTCTGTTCCGCTAGTGCATCTGAAGAGAAAAGAACGTCTTCTGTATAATAAGGAGTCAAGACACTGCAGTAGTCACCCAGTGAAAAGGAATCAAAACAAAGGTTAATTAGAAAATGAATTTGTAGCTCAAGTTAACAGTGTTACGAATAAAGGGAGACTGAACTGGATGAAGGATGATTCTATTGAGGCCCAAAGGGGACTATAGAAGAGTATATGGAGACACAGAAGGGAAACCCTAGACTAGGAGAGATTACACTAATACCCTTAACAAACAGAAGTTTGCAAAAGGAATCAATATTTTTATGAATAGAATTGTATCACATGTTAGTGGATATGTTCATAGATAATTTCAGCCTGTGTCCCATAAAGCTTTGGGTTGTAATATGGACACAATAAATCACTCGTAGTCAATAACTTCACGGAATAAAGGTGCATAGTTTCCTCAAAGGAATAACAAAAAAGGTTAAAGTGTACAGTGTACAATTATAGACATTTTCATCTCTCTTCTAGTTTAGCTATAAGATACTACTATCCAGTTGGATGCTAAATCTTAGACACTACATTTATTGTTTTGTTGGTCACTAAGTGAAGATGAACTTCCTTTCATGAAAGAGAGAAAAGAGAACCAATAGGATTTTTTAACAACTGAAAATAATTAATAAATATCTAAGGAAAGTAAAAGCATAATAAGTCCATATATAATAGCGGAAGTCCTTACCACTTACCAGTAAAACGCAAAAACTAAGATACGAATGTTACAGAGTTAGATATGAATGTTACAGTGTAGATTTTAGTGGGTAGAACTTACGAGAAGGACAGCATTTGCCGCACTTTTGGAGCACTTGGCATTGACATAAATAGAGAATTAGCAAAGAAAGATATCCTTCTTCTAGCATCCAGGTTTGTAGGAACATCCATAGCTGATTCCTTCACCGTGAGCAGAAGACGAAGCCTTTTTATCTAAAACCAACAATAAGCATAATTACAAAATAAGTTAGTTTTATTTAAACATTAAATGTTTTTAATACTAGGAAATAATAAACAAATCCAGACAAGAAACATAACCTTTTCATTCCATGCTTGTGTTTCATTTACAGGAAAATCAATAGCTTTTGTGAACAACTGATCTTGTTGGTCAAGTGGTGTCATTCCTTCAGATCTTCTATTATTTGCACCATGTACTGATTCCAGTAGTCTGCCCAAGAGATAATGATAATAATAGATATATCAAAAAACTACAATAAACAAACCACCAATAACCTAGTTGTGATCACCAGAGATATTGATGAAAAACTATGTGTCGCTACGTAATTAATGGCATCTATCCATTATGAACAAAAATATTATTTTGTCTATCAAGATTCAAGAACAACGTGATGTCATGTTCGAGAAAAAGAACAGTGTGATGTCTTTGTGTAAAAAATAGGTATGTTCAATTAGTAACTCAATTTGGCATGCCAAAAATCAGGTGGACACAGCTTTTAGGTAGTGATTGGTCCGTCCCACAACTTTTTGGTAGTGTTCGGTCCCTCCGACAACTTAATGTCCAACTTCATAGCTTTCTAGTAATCTAGTCCACATGTCATAAACTCACGTTTCTTGTCTAACTTTGTTTAGGGTTAGGTGGCTATTTTCCTTGCCACAAAAGTGTGACAAGACTAGCGTTGGCCACCTGAAGATGAAAGAAGGTCGTGGTCTTTGGCGGGGGCTCGAGGTCTTTCCCTCTTGGCTGCCCTTGCTCCGGGTGGCTAGCGCCCTTTGTGTGTGTTCCTTGGTCGGGTTTACATACTATCACAGGCGCTTGTGTAGCGTGTAGCAGTGTAGCGTGTGTGTGGGTTTAGAGTTGTGTGTGTGGTTTGTGTTGTTTTGTATGGGCTCCTGTCCCATTTCTTATCTTCTTAATATAATGAAGCGCAGTTCTCCTGCGTTTTCGAGAAAAACATTAGTTGCCAACCAAACATGTCTGAACATTATGAACACCATGTTATTGGAGGCGCTAGGGAAGTTTTGAAGGGCTATACCCACAAACTAAGAAGAAAAATCTCAATATGCTGAATAACTAATTTAATAACCCTTTTGTAACCAAATAATATATCAGATATTCCCCACTACTGGGCAAATTGTGCATGAAAAACAAGCTCCCCATTAGTTAAAAAGAAAACATGCATATAGAAACATCGTTAAAGGCTACTCTACAAGTTTGCACAGTAGAATTGTTACTAGGTTCTGTACCCGCTAAGCTGGTCATCCATTATGTCCCTTGTAACCACTTCAAGCATGTCCTGAAACAATATGATGACCTGGCCCTTATCTTCTTTGTTGTTATTTTGCTGCATTTAAGAAATGAGAATTAATAGTTTCCACACTGAACATCATTAGATCAACAACAACAGCATAGCCTTTTTATACCAGTAAGTCAAGCAGCTCAATAAACTTCTTGCTCAGGGTAGGAAGGTTACTCATGTTCAGCTCCGTTATCAAAGTGTCTTCTCTTATATGCACATCCACCGCATCGAAAATCTTTTGTATGAAACTGAAAATATCCCATGATATATCAAACGGGATCAGACTAAAATCTAAGCTTTAAGGTCTTATATGCACATCCACTGCATCAAAAATCTCTTGTATGAAACTGAAAATATCTCATAATATATCAACTGGGACAGAATAAAATCTAAGCTTTAAGGGTGTAGTAACATGAAAGCATGAGAATGTCAAACATACTCTCTCTCTCGTGGGCCAGTCACTAGTGCATATATGATATTTTTGAAAGAAGCGTAGCATTCCTTGATAGCATAAGTAAAATATGGATCCGATTTCATCCTCTTCTTTAGATCACGGTCTTTTCCTCCACTATCTGCGGCCATATCTAATGCTATTGGAATCTGAAATACAGTCAATAAAGGAAATTGACACAAAAGTTCTTCACCAAAATAGATAGCACAAAAATAGGCAAGAAACAAATTACAAGAATATATACCTTGCTGGCAAGCAGGAATGGTGGCCATTGGATTATATCCATATCACGGTCTTTGCAGTATGGAACAAGTAACAAGTCCTTCTCTCTGTCGTTTTTTTTAAATATCATAACCAACAGCTTAGCAAGAAGGCAAATAAGGAAGTATATATATATACATGGGTAAAGATAGGATGTTGCACCTGTTGTCTATCAAGTCTTCCTCACGAAAGCTTGTGATAATTAAATTCCATATCTGAGCAAATCTTGCTGCTATTTTTTCTTGTTCTTTGGTGTCCTCAGGTGTCTAAAATAATTCAAATGTACCAGGTGATGGAACAAACAAATTGTGTAACAAATACTTTCCATTGCAAGAGTCGACATTAGATGTGTTGTCAAGTAAAAGTTGTTAAAAAAAAGAGAGAGTAAAAGTTGTTAAAAAAAAGATTCCACACCTTAGAAGGTTTGGAGAAAGCAGCTCGGAATCCACTCCTCTTTGTGTCAGATGGAATCAAACATTGATTGAAAGCCTTAGGCAGAGATTCAAACCGAGATCTCAACATTCCCAATGTCCTTATCTGATATCATGAAACCAGCAACATTGCATAGGCCAAGTTACTTAGATCACTCATAAATAAGCAATGCAGAACCATAAAAAAGGTACAATAGAACCCAAAAGTTCCATATGCACGAAACAAGCTAGGTGTTCATACATATGCACACACAAAAAAAGGTGTTAGAAGAAATTGAGATTCCATCAACTCAAACAGAGAAATGCATCAGACAAATTATTTAAAAAAAATGAAAAAAGTGTCACTTATATTTTAAAATCATATGCAGTGCCACCAATCTAAAAAACTAGTGGAACTAGCCAAAAAAATTAATTTGGGAACAATACTCAACTAATCTATCATGGTACAATATTTTGATCCCAAAACCTGATGTACACTGAGAAGAAAATACAAATTCTGCTAAAACTATATATCTGGAAATAAAAAGGTAAAGGAGAAAATGGTATATTCTTATCTAATAACATTAACCTTGTTTGTTTGCCCTGATATAAATCATATTTTATGATGAATTTTGTAGGATACTTGACTGCTGTTTAAAATATTTGTGTTCATAGTTTTTCATGACCATGTGCAATTGTGCATCATATGTCGAAGACTGGTAGTGGTAGAGTAACTGAGCCAGAAATGTCCCCATTTCAAGACCAGAAACTTACACATTGTATTATCCGTAACTTCTCAAACATGTTGTTTGCTTTGATGTCCTAAAACAGGTGTACTGATACATGCACAATCAGAGCTAGTCATATGACCATTACCAAGGGGTTGGCACATGCATGGAGTAGTAATATAAAAAGAAAATATTTTATTTGTTGCTGAAGATTGCACATGAGAGTAACTAACAAAACAACATCACACAATGACATCAACACAACCCACCCAGTCTACTCTATAATAAAGTATGTTATTGGTCAGCTTTACTAACCTCACCCAGACGGCGACAAGCCCCATAGACACCACCAATTAGCGTCGAGAAAATTGCATACCAAATTTGTGTATCCATGAAATAGACCTGAAGCACTCGACTAGAGCAAGTCAAAACAGGATGAACAAAATGTATTGTTCAAGACAACAGAAAGGGGCAGGAAACATACAAGAATGATAGGAGCCCAAAGCGCAATGATAACACCAATGTTATTATTTGCTGCAGATTAAAAAAACCAAGAAAGTAAGGAAATATCAAGATATAAAAAAAATAAGGAAATATCAAAATATGATCATCATCATTTCGAGGCATACCATGGGGGAAAAACTCGTGCCACTTAAATGTTCGTATTGGCTCCTTCATTATATCTTTTGTTGGCTGCACAAGTGGTTTGATCTGCACGATAGGTACACATGAGAAGATGAGTAACCCAATATAGGCTTATCTATAACAAATGGAGTAACTGGCAACTAATGCTACAGCTCTCTGTCCCTAGTCTCGCAGATTTTGATGAGACAAAACTTACATAAAGAATAGAGGATATAATAGTTTATTTGCTTATAGAAAACATAAATGTTAATCACTTATTTAAGTCCATTTAGCATATGGTCCATTACCCTACACAATTTTAGACCCGCTACTGCACAACTCACACTTACGATTATACATTATACTTATGTTGCATGTGGATCTTAACATAATTCTCTTTAATTGACACCTCTAGAGCCCAACCTGCATCTAAAGAATTGTTGAACTGCCTCACTCTAGTACACTTAAACCTCCTGTTAGATTAGAATGAGGAATTGATCTAGAATTTAAACTAAATCCTAGGAACTTGACATTAGTTTTGAATAATACCTCCACATAGAAGCTCACAACTAATTTGGTGGCCAAAAGCAAGACCCAGAACATCGTATACCTACAAGGGCAACAAAACTCATAAATATATTTAATGATAAACCAAAAAAACAGAAAGCTGAGATATGTAAGCATACTTGAAAAGGGAGAATGCACCCTCATGCATTCCTCTTCCAACAAATAAGCGAGGCTGTAGAAGTTTTAGATCAATCAATCAATACTACGTGAAGGGTAAGAAGAACAAAATTCAGCTTAAAAAGCCAAATAGAAAAATACCTGTGACCACCACATTATAAATGTTACAACTTGAAGATTTGATCTCTCAAGGGCTCTCCTAATTACAGGGAAAAGAAATAATGTAGCAGACAACACGTTTGGAGCCAAGTAAATCACAACTGCCAAAATATACAATGATGGCTGATTCTGGCCATCACCAAGCCAACTTTTAATTGTTCTTGCAAGGCCAGTTGGGTTATCCCAAGTGTATGCATAAGTTACAGGCAAAATCACAACCCAAGCAGCAGCTGACAGTAACTTTAAGATATATCGTAGCTTAACAACAAGAGACATGTTTCTTCTTGCTTTCCAGCTCAAGATAATGTCCAGGATTGCTGCAATAGAAAATGCCCAATTTAAAGTTTATGCTAAGTAAATTATGTTGAGGAACTTGAATATGAGTAAAAAATTGGATATATGCCCAAAACTCTAGATCCTTTTGTCCGGCTATTTTAGGGTAGTTGTTTGAATATCATAATCAATTGTAAAATCGTGTATACTCATTTGTCCTAGCGCACACAATAGTCTTGTTTTGTGTTCACAATTAACAAGAATGAGAGGACTATGTGATACCTTAATAGGCAGGAACCAACAGGCAGCTATGGTCAATTACAATTAATAGGTGGTTAGGGATTAGTAGTTAATGGCTGCAGCAATAAGAGTGCATGCGCAGCCAGCTGCAAAGTAGGAGCCCGAGGAGGCCAGATTAATGGGAATTAGGAGAGTAATGGCTGGGCTAGAATCAAGGAGTGGAGGGCTGGGCACCAGCCCCTCTATTTATATCCCTGTAACCAGCTCTCAAAAGCAATGAAGAAGAATGAAGTTAAACTCTAATCCTCTCATCTGGTTCAATCTCTAATCTCACCTCTGCTCGGCAGCCAGGCAACAATCCTGGTACCATTATCCTTCCTATCTATCATGTGAACTAAGGTCCACTACATGTGTGTGCATGCAGCGGGACATGCATTCTCTTACTCTCACTCTCTCTCAAGGCACAGTTAAGCATCGGTGAACCAACAAGCCACGATGCCAAGAAAATTTTTCAGACACCCCTACCCACAATGGCTGGCACCGGTGCCCAAACCTTCTCTCACCTATTTTGGCACCACAAGAGAGCTACGTTGCGGCCAGTCTAAGAGACCATAAGTATTATCTAAAATTCATGTAGGACACATGCAACTTCTAGCTAAGTAGGCATGCAACTAAGATCCCCATTGATAACAGCACCAACTGCATGTACCCATCAGCCTTTACCATGATAGAAAAAAGGAACCTAGAGAGCTAGAGAGGGCATACCTTGACCTAGTTTCAGTATAGCCGCAGTTATAAATATGCTCAAAACCTGTTTAAATACTCCTCTATCGAAGATATCACTTGGTGTGCCACCATTCCAAGCAATTATAATCATAGCCTGTGAAGTTATGTTACTAAAGCATTTAAAAAAGAGTAACCAAAACAACTTGAACAAGCTTTGAGTAATGAAATTCGTTTTTTTCCCATTGTGGAAAAAGATCAGGAAAAGAACTCGAACAAGCCAGAGAATTGCAAACCTGTAAAGATAAAATTAAGAAGCTCCACATCCTATCAAAGCTGCGGAAGATGTGCCAAAATGACCGTATTTCAACAAAGTTGACTTTTCCCATCCAATTGCCATTACTCACAGGCCTGTCCTCCTGGAACAAAATAAGGAACATCAGTACCAACTGTCAAAACAGTGTACCCGCATGTTTCACCAGCTCTGATGTGCTCTCTAGGGTAAACCCAAAAGCTAGAAACACGCAGCTAAATTTTCCCTTTCCTAACTAGAAAGTTCTTCTATGCTTGACTTAAATTTGTCCGCCTTAGAACTGATGTTTAGCATAGACTTAATAAGAATCTTTGCTAAAGAAAGCTCGAAACACAAGATGAAAAAGACTGCTGCGCAATCAAGCATGTTTTAAATTCCCATCCTTGGATAAAGTTTCATCTCAGAAATAGTTAGAACACATGTATATTTGCCAAATGCTTCTAGTGTAAGTTTTATGGAAAGCTATGAAGGTTTCTAGTTTTTATCAGTTCTCCTACTTCGATACTCATGTAACTAAATATTACCTAGCCCAAACCTAACTGATTGCACAAATGCCATAAGTATATTCATTATCACAAGGGACATACTCCATCGTCATGGCGACGAGAATCATCATTTGGAGTCTTGAAAAAATCTGCATCAGATCTCATAGGCCATCCCAATCGGAAGCAATCTCTTGACCTGAGCAGCAGTGCAGAAATAATTGCATGGCATTCATCAATATATAAGCCCATTCAACTATATAAGAAAAATGAGTGATCAAATCAGCCCTTACCAAAAGTACTCATTTAGATCGTCATAGTTTCTCCAGTGCGAGTGTTTTGATTTCATGATCTTGCTCCTCTCGGCTTCCTATGTAAAAGTTGCAAATGATATAACTGTGATTCAGGGCTAACAGTGGGCAAAAGTAATTAAGAAACCATACCTTTTCTATAACTTTGTAGATTGGAGTCACAACTCTCTTCAAGAAGGCTTCTTCTTCTCCACCATAAGCTGGTTTAACATTTTCACCAGTCGTCGGGCTTACATTTCCAGCCAACATACCATAGAGTTCAAAGGCCATCTGTTATGAAACAAAATAAAACTTTCAACACTCACTGATAATAATCCTACTGCAGGACTACTGCAGAAATTATGGTCAATAAATACTGTAATGTCCCAAAGCCAATCGATCATGACCAACAAGTACTTAAGCACATTTGAAAGCATATTAATTTATACAAGTTCATAATAGCCACAAAGAAGAAGAAAGTACGAAAGGCCAGTAAGATTAGATATGCTATGCGGATAACTTGTTCAGCACAAAACATTACATATTAAACACGCCATTTCACTTGTTAACAATGGTTTGAAACAATCACAGCACCCTAAAGAAAAGGAACAACGCAAACTATATAGTCAGACGCCATGAATCATGCATCCAAATTATCAAGTCATTTTCACCATGCTACAGTCTCAGGGCCCTGCAAAATTGGACCCAACATAAACTTTCTCACAAACTGTGGATGCGAAAAAAAAATGTGATTATTCATATTATGCCAACAGCTTTGTGCAAGGTCACATAAGCTGAAACCTTACTTTTTCTCTATCAAACTTCTGCTATACCAGACAAATATTTATGTTAGATTAGAAGAACTAACCCTTGCAAGGCTAGTACAGTAAGTACAATACCATATACTATACTTATTTTGCAAAAATCAGGATTGTCCATACATGATGATAGATGTAGCAAAGACACTCTGGCATAAATCTCAGGTTAGCTGCTTCGCCCCATATGAGCAAATAAAGACCCATATAGAGAAGCTTGCGTTGTTGCACCTCCTGTTGGATAGTCGGCAACCTAGAATGGAAATGATCAATTCGTTATTGAGCAGAGCTATGACTGCATCTCTTCACAGAATCATGAGCATCTCATACCATAAGCTGCTTTTGCGGCCAAGATATTTGCACCATCTCTTGTAACTCTTAAATAGCTTCTTCATTACTGTATCCAGCGCTCGGTCATCCAACTGAGAACATCAGCCAATAAGAAATGGGTAAATGCCACAAACATGAAGCACATCATACGATATTTGGTAAAAAGGGATACCTTTGGTTGTTGGTCAAGCTTGGGAATCTGTCTTATGTGCACATTGGCAAGCAAGAGTATGAGATGCTCCCTTTGATTGGATACGTTATCTGTCTGCAGTGTGTTGAGCAAAGTTGAGAGCATGGATTCAGAAGTCACAAACAGTTATGGGCATGAAAATCTAATAGAGGATGATGAAAAGATGATGACAAATGTGATAACCTGGAATCCAAACATAGCCTGAAGCCAGGCAAGAAGATCTGAGTCAGGCTTCTTTTCGTGTTCCTTGGGCCATGGCAGACCTCTGGTGTTGCGAAGAGCGTGGAAAGCAGCTTGGATCTACACACATAATGATGACACATGCGATGCAACATATAAGACACATCGTAAATGCACAAGCATCTTGTGAGACTGGATGGCAGAAATTTGATATGAAATAGGTGGCAACCTCGGGATAGGTCATGATAGCCTGGTTGGCGCTGTCAGGATCAAGCGGTAGGATATTGTAAGGAAGGTACAACTTCTTCTTTTCCTCGACCTGGTTGTGCGTCTCCAGAATCTGCAGGGAATTAGGGAGTAGTACGATAGGAAGATGGAAGCAACCAAGTAGAAGTGAACTGACAAGGAATCTACTAGTGCATATATAAATCAATGCAAGGAAGGTAGTAGTGATGGTTACCGACTGATCGAGTTCGATTTTCTGGGAGACATTGACGGCTTTGAGGACCTCGAAGAGCACGGCGGCGGTTTGATAAGCTTTGGTGAGCTGAGCCCTGGGGATGGATGGATTGGTCAGTTGAATTATATGATTATTTTTATACTTAGAACGGCTAATAATAGGAAGAGAGAGTGGCAGACCTGTCTGCTTTGTCCGCTGCGTTTTGCAGCGCCTGAATGTACTTCTTGTAGTAGTGCTGGTAGAAGCTCTGCATTTCCCTTGCGTCACTCTGCTTGACCCTTCCCTTGAGCGTTGGATCGTTCTCCCTCTCGAGCCTCTGCAGCAGGGCGGTCTTGAACTGGCGGACACCACGGCCGCTGGAGGTGGGGTCGAGGCGATGCGCCTTCTCGAAGGCGTAGAAGCGGCCTGGATGGAGCGATTTGGTTGATTGCAGAGGAAAATGGAACAAGGCAGCAGACAAATATATATACTGAATGAAAACGAAACGAAAGGAAAACCTAGTACTCACAGAGGTAGGCTACTCTGGGGTTGCTGGCCTCCACCTCGTTTGCGACACGCAGGATGGGCGCGATCTCGACAAGCGACGACGGGACTACCTCGCTGTCGAATATGGAGTCGCCGAGGTTGCCGGCAGTCTGGGTGCGGTAGATCCTCCTGGCGCCGGCGGAGGCGGGGGAGTCTGCCCCTCCCCCGGGGCCGGGAGCCATCCTGCGGCCCCCCGAGGAGGACGCCATGGGTGTCCGTCCCCGAGTAGTTGAGCAGCAACAGCAAGTGAATGGCGATGTTCCTCCGCTTGCTGTTGCTGATGATCAAAATCTGCTCTCTCTTTGCCTCCCCTGCAAACAAACACGCATGGAACGAACGGGAAAGTAGAGCCCTTCCTCCAGTTTATAATTGTTTGGTTTGGTTTGATTTGAGAAGGAAAATAAAATACTGACCGAGGCGTATTTAATTTGGGATGGAAAGAAGAAGAGGAGGGAACGGATCGTGATTGATTGATTGATTTCTGGGGAGGAGGAGGAGCAAGAGGAAAGCTGCTGCTGCTGCTGCTGCTGCTGCCGCCGCCGCCTCCGCCGCGGGGGAGCGTCCCTGGCTGGCAGTGGCAGGACAGTGGGAGTGCGAGCTTTGCTTTGCTTTGCTTTGCTTTTTCCCAGCTTTCCCTCCCCCTTCTCCCTTCCCTTCCCCCGAAAAGCACTTTTCTTTCTTTTTTGTTACGGGGGTGGGGTGGGGTGGGGGCAGCCAAGCCCAGTGCCCAGTGGCGGTGGCGTAGTAGCAAGAGCAAAGAGACCCGCGTTTTACTCTTCCTCCACGTCGACGGCGACAGAACCTCCCGCACCTGACCGCCTCTCTCCAAATTTAGGCCTTGTTTACATCCCTCCTATTCCCTCATTAAAATATTTGATTAAAATTAAATCAAAAACCGCATGGATTAACATTTTGAAAGCCTAATTACCACAAAAGTTTGGACAATTTTTACCAAATCTCAACTTGGCCATGATCTAAACAAGGCCTTATATTTATGCTCTGTTTACAACGTTTCTGTTTGCACTTTTTTCAAAAATTTATATGATTCCTGTGGAACTCATGTACTGTCCCTACAAAATTCTTGAAAAAACTTACTTGTTGTTTTCGACTTTTTTTTATTACCATAAAATGGTCCATCATTCATCATCCGTTGCTATCCTCAAGCAAGTCAAATGCGTATAAGTTGTCCAAATATAGAAAGCGATGTATCGTCAAAAAAAAAAAAACAAAGACAAAGCGTTGTATTCGTGTTTTATTTATGACTTCACTGTTTATTATCGAAGAAAGGCATATGTTTCCGTTTGTTTCCCTTGCAGGCGCCAGGCGATCGATGTGGCCTTAGCTTATAGCACATCAAAGAGACCAAGAATTTTCAGTTTCACGCACACTTGACTCAGCAGTCACTTTACTAGATTGATGATGATGACAATTAGGTACGTATGTCAGTCATATGTGGCGGTAGGTCGGACTGAAAAGACCATGCCGCTCTTCTCTTCTTTCCTACTCCTATCTATCTACTCCTGCGTGGCTTAACGGCGAAGCTAACTCACATCCATTCTCTTGCTACTCTCATCTCATATTCTCATCTATCATCTATGGAAAATAAAAATAAGGTCTGTTCTTTACACGGCTGCGCCGCAAGAATCTCAAGTGAACCGGGCCAGTGTGCTGTCTTAAAATGGCATGTTTGTATTTTCTAAAAACAATGTTTTTGTTCATAATAATAGATGTACATCTTTGATTTTTTTTTTTAGTCAAATCAAGAGTTTAGAAAAGGCTTGCCTATGATCCACTTACAGTTTGGAACTACTGGTGCAGTAGCACAAGTTTCTCTTGCTTTTCTTTGTAAACGCACTTATATATTTCAGGTGCCTGAATTTTACGATATTTTAGAATACGATCAACTAGCATACAAGTAAATTAATACTTCTGTGATATGTTATTTAACTTTTTTTTTAAGAGAAAAGGGTTTCCGCCGCTTTTGTATTAACCAAAAGCAACCAAGTTTTACAGCGTATTATTCGTTCATGTTACACCTATAACGGAACTAGGTTCAAACCTAACAGGAGAAAGGGACTTGGGCCCTGAAACAAAGTTCCCAGCAACGACATTCACATTACTAGCACTCGACTCAACACTCTCAGTCCTGACGAATTCATCACCCGAAGAACTTGTGTACGCCGGGGCCAAAGGCTGAGCAGCCAATTGATCGCACCCTGATGATGAACTGGTCCTCGGTCCCCTCCACTGCAGCTGAGGCAGCAAGCTTGCTCTGTCTTCCAGAAACTTGGCAAATCTCTCCAGTTGCACCTTGCTCTCCTCCTTGTATAGCGGCATCCAGGACTTGATCTTCTTCATAATCCTCAGCAACATCTTGTTCAATCCACTCCAAACTATGTTATTTAACTTTGTATCATAATCTATCAAATTTTTGTTATTGCTCGACTATAGAAATGATTGCCAAATGTTGATTGTGTTTGTGCCAGATTTTATCGTGTTTGTGGTTTGTTCAAAGAGTATTCTTCCGAAAACACACTTGGGTGAGAAATTGAGAATCAAAATTTATCTTGCCCGAATGGATTTTCCACCAACTTTCCTAGATGGCTGAGCAATAAGGAAATGTGTCATTAGACAACCCCTAGACACGATAAGTCGAAATTGTAGTGTATATGCCTATATAAATTAAAATAAAATAAAGCTACTATTTTAGTATAAAATATATGCAACAACCATCTACTGAAAAGGAAGCTAAAAATTAACCAATTTAGACACCTCGATTTTTCTTTTAAACGAAAGGAAAATAAAAGGCAAGAAGGTCCTAGGCCAGCCTCAGAAAAGGAGTGAAAGGGAGGGAGCCCAGAGCGACCGCCTGGCAGCCCTTCCCAGCCCATAAAATGATGATGGGCCCCGGCCTACCCGGGGCCCGACCATGGCCCATCATCTCTCCTCCCTATCCGAGGGACCGACCGGCGGGCGGCGGCTAATCGGCAATTCGCCTCGTCGCAGTCCAGAGCAGTCCGCCCACGCCGCCGATCGCCGGAATCTCAGAGTAAACCCTACCGGACCTATCGTGGCGCGACTGCGGGAGCTGCTTGCTTCTGCCGCTGCGCTCTCGCTCCGTCCCTCTCCTCAAGCGGTCAAGCCCGCTGCCCGCCCATGGAGACCTCGCTGCGCCTGCGCAGTGGCGGCGGCCTCCGCATCCACGCCAAGGAGAAGCTGCCCCTCGGCCACAGCTCGCTGCTGCAGGTGCAGCTGCCCTTCGTCCTCCTCCCTTTTTCCATTCAGTCGTCTCAATTTCATCTCATCTGATTGGGTTGGGTTGTGTTTGGTTCGATTCGATCCCACGCAGGCTCATGCGGAGCTCGACCTCCACACAAGCCCCGCCGGAGTTACTGCCCCGAGTTACCTCGCTCTCTTTGTCAGGCACTTCTACCGCCAGGTCAGCCGTCAGCTCATCCCCTCTCCATTGCCATGCCTGCCAACCAATCCTTCCTTTTACAAGTTAGTTAGTTATAACCAAACCAATTTGCCAAAATTTAAAATAAAAATTCCATGTCTAGTTATCAGCCAACCTCGGAGCTGGCGTCCAGTTGCACAACGGCAATGACCTCACCTACAGCCTTCGCGCCAAGAAGGCCGTTCTCTTCAATCCAGACAATGGCTACCTAGGACTAAACCTCAAAGGACGCCTACTTACCGACAAAGAGTTCAAGCCGGTAACTCAAACTTTGCTCTCAGTCCTGTCCTGTCCCGTGTGATCTTATTAACCACACCACAACCTTGCTCTCAGTCTCAGCCTGTGCTCCTTGGTTCTTGCAGACAAAAACATCTGGAGCTGTTGAATTGGCCTGGACCATACTTGACTTCAAACAGGGCCAAGATGTAAGGCTCAAAGTTGGCTACGAATTCTATGACAAGGTAATCAGACCATTCGTATTACCAGCCACTTCATTCATTTATGCACGAGATGCAAAATGTTCCATCGGCAAGCAAACCACCTAAACAGCTGCTTCCTATTAGCGACCATGGTCATCTTTTTTCCCCGCGCAGAGAGTAGAATGCATGGGTGGGGAGTGAAATATGATTAGTCATGAGCAAATGCAGTGTTCAAAAGCCTCAAATATTCAGAAGCTGAGTGAATTATCAAGTCATACAAGTTTCAGTTAGATTGCAAATTATTTCTTTGATTCTTTTCCCTTAGAATCTTCTGGGTGATGCCGGTTCACACCTATGACCATAGCACATTAACATGATTGCTTCTGTCTGGATCACTTTGGACTTACTAACAATCTCCCACAACCATGCACTAAGGTAGCCACTCATTTCTGTGGGCAGTATTACCGCTGAGCATTTTCTCTAGAAATAAATTTACAGCCGGGATTGTTTGTTTGTCACCAGTGAGGTTACCATATGTTCACTGGAGAAACCTTGGGGGAAACATGTACTATATCGCCCTGCCTGCAAGTAAATTGATGTGCTGTTTTTAATTAACACCTCTTATTGGTGTTTGACATTCGGAGCATCCTAGTTTGTTGTTGTATCAGGCATTCCCTTTTTGTTGTGGCTATCTATCTTGCTGATATACTTGGAAGTAGTATACTCTAAGAAAATAGCACATTTGGTCTGATGCTACTGATTTGTGGGGCTAAGCATGAGAAAGAGAGAGAAGAGGGAGAGATTGTCTTTGTGCCTTGTCGTGACCTTTTAAATTATTATTGTTATTTGACTGCAGGTGCCTTATTTCCAGCTTAGAGAAAACAGTTGGACACTGAATGCTTATATGGACGGGAAATGGGATGTTAGATTTGAAATGTGATGAGAATCCACTTTTCAGTAGTGTTTGCGTAGGGTCTTAGTAGCATAATAATAATTTCTTAAGCTACCAATTCTACTTCTCTGTACTGCACTGGAAACTGTTGATACCATTAATCCATTTTTATGCAAACCGGAAACTATTCAGTCGCTTTTCGTCATGTATGTAGTACAGAACCACTATTCATCTGGTTTGGAAGCGTACGTTGGCTCACTGGTCATTGCAATCAGCTTCATATAATACTAGTATATAATAATATAGCCTTAATACATACAGTAATGTATTCATGCGCCCGCGCGAAAGACAGAGGAAGAGGAACCTTGTCCGTCCTTTGTTGGGTGCCTGAATGAAACAAGACTGAAGATTGAAAAGGGTGAAAAGGGTGTGAGTGTGTGGTAGGGAATCTAGTTGAAGCATCACTCTTCTGCTTGCCTGCCTGTGTACCTGCTGCTACTTGTCATCTGCCAGACAGACAGTCTTGTATGCCGTGTTGCTTGCTTACCCGTCTCCGTCTTCTTCTGTCTACTAGCCAATGCCCGTGCGTTGCTACGGGTGACAAAACTTTGTTAATCCAATTTGTTGCAATCATAAAATAGAAGGGTTTTTGAAATAATGTTGGCACCAATAAAGTTAAACTATTAAAACGACACAAGGTATGAGTGGAAATGAAATGCTAATCGAACTATAAAAGACATGCATATCAACAAAATGCAGTCTTGTCGAAATCCGCCCATATGAACACCAATTAAACTCTAAGACAGTTCGTGGCACCGCTTTGCGGTAGCAACAACAGCAGAAATCAGCATTCCACGAAACGCGTCCTTCTCAAGCTCCTGAACTCCAGCTATGTCCCTGTAATAGATGTGATCTAATCTTTCAGTTGTCGTGGATTTTTTGCTCTGTTGCTCACCATGATTGCAAGCTTGCAGCACCAAGAACCTAAATAGCAAATAGGTATATGATTATACACAAAAATGTCTACGATAAAGTGCAGAGATTAGTGGAGCAAACTGAATATGTACGTATATATGCATAAAGGAACTCAGTTTTCTTTAGGAAGAAACAAGTGTCTACCAGGAGACGGTGACTTAAAACAATCGCACAGCATATGCAAAGAGTGTATCATAGCATCATATCTCAATGGAATGAATGCTCATTATTTGAGATGCAAGACCAAGGGCTAGCTCCCATGGAAGCCCAACAGTAGCTCCATCAGCCATGGCCTCTTTATTGCCGAGAAAATGTAGGCAATGCCACTGCCGCTATATTGATATTAAAAAGATAGAAATTAGCTTCACTCTTGAATATTGACACATGTTTTCAGTATGACATGTTCTTCAAGAAACTCTTTGCTGGTCACCAGGAAGTTCAGAAAACTTTGAAAATACAGAACCGATGCAACTTTTATATAGGACACTCCTTGTGGTAACAATAATGAGAGCCGAGGACCAATTTGCACCAATGCAATCATATGCATATTCATGATAAGCAATATCAGAGCCAGTATGATAAGAAAGAGCTCCCAATTTGATACTCAAACGCTGAGCAACTATGACAGTTGTCCGGTTCATTAAAAAAATATGAAAAACATCAAGAAATTCAAACATATACCAGGACAGCTTGTCTGCTTTGTTGGGTGTTGACAATGTCAGAACAGGACTAAGAAGCTTGGTGAGACATGCAGACAAAATCAAAGCTGTTACTGGTCAGATTCTTCGAGTCCCGATGGGTGCATTTGATTTTCTGTTATTGATCCTATCAATATTCAATGAAGTCTTGATTTGTTGTTTTCCCCTTTCTGAAATTACTACACATATGAACTGAATTTTATTCAATCTGCACCTATTGGCATGAACAAAGAATTAGGAGCACAACTTCAGAGTTCTCCGCTAGGGGGCTCCCAACACACAACCCCTTTGTTCTACACTTCTTTACATGAGCAAATCTATTAGATGTTATCTTAGCACAGCATGCTATACTGGGAGCTATGGATCATGGAAGGGGAACAAAAATAAACAATAATAAAATAAGCTAATGACTATCAGTAACATCTTTGGCCTTAGAGATCAACCAAACACAAGTAAATGGAAATAGCAAGATAAGCTAGCTATATACCAATGGGACAGAGTTGAGAACTCTGACCACAACCAAGGATACCCAAATAGATGAGAACTCTAAAGCAGTTCTTAGATAGCTTTGTCAATTACTATACAACAGACATTTACACTATCTATTTATTTGAAGGGGCTAAATGATTGGAACTTTTTTCTTCAAACAAAAGAAAAGATGTCCCAGACTTGCTAAAGAAACGTTTTTCAATGTTTGCCAAGAACAGGCATAATTTACCAAATCACAACTTTTAAGGCTCATAACAAATGCATATACCAATGTTGTCAAGCACCTTGAAATAAAGTTTGTTGCCAAATAGAGGGCAACTAAAATATACAATAGAAAGAAACAAAGAGTTATGGTAGTGAACATTTTTATGTTCCTTACACTGAAATGATATAGTTTTAGCAGCTAGTTGCATCTATTTGCTAATACCTGCCGTAGCCCAAACGCTGGCCATCGCGCCCGAGCGGCCTAGCCACACGCCGCAGAACGCCCGAAGCCGCGCCCGCCCATGCTGTGGCCTCCAAGCGGATGTGTGCCCAACGCCCCTGCTTCGTCCTGGCAAGCGCAAGCTGCTTCCTGGGCGGGCGCAAGCGCGAGGGCGGCGGCCGATGGGATTTCCAGCGGAGGAGATTGGGGGCATGGGCTGAGACGGCGGGCGCGATCTGCTTGGCCGCCGGGGCTGCACCGCACGACGCCGGGGAGAGCCAAAGCGGGGGAAAGGTTTCGCTTGAAGCAGAGGCCTCTCCTCATCCGAGTGATACGCGAGGCCGCTGCTCCTGGATGGGCGCCATGAGAGGTTGGCGGGGCGGCAGCGTAAGGTCGGGCGAAAGGCGGCGCGGCGCATCGCCGCCTCGCGGATCACACGGGCCCTCGCGGTGGTGGAGTGGAGCGAACGGCGTTGCAGCCTCCAGGCGGCGGAGTACGTGGACGGCAGTCGTCGCTGTGACGTACTGTACGTCGGCAGAGTGGAGCTCAAGCGCAGCGGCCTTTGCGGCGGAGTGGGGTGCAGGCTTCGGCGGCTTCGGCGGCGCGCGATTGGAAGGATGCGCATGCGGGGGCGCCGAGGCGGTGCTGCCTGGAGCTGCGGTCCAGCTGTCGCCGTAATCAGGAGTCACGGGTGCATTTGACCGAGCGGCTTCACCACGCTCAAGTGAACGGGTCCAGTTTACCTTTTTTAGGAGTAGAGATAAAACCAGACAGACCCAGGCTCGTGGTGCTCGCCCGCCTCGGTGTGGTAGTAGTAGACTGACTGAAACCCCTCGCCTCGCCGTCCTGGCCGTGGCCGAGCTACAAGCTAGCTACCATGCGCACTCCGGCGGTCCTCCTCCACTCAGCCATCGCTGACACCCCATCTCCGGCTGCTGCTTTGCCTCTCCTGCTCCCTGCTCATGCAGAGGAGCTGCAGCAGGCCATCTCCGTGGACTTGGACACCGTGATCATCCTGGCGTCCCTCATCTGCGTGGCCGGCCTTGCGCTCGTCGCCTGGTGCGCCTGCCGCCGAGGAGGAGGAGGAGGAGGAGGAGGAGGAGCCTCTGTGTCAGTGGCCGGCAACAGCTCCGGCGGCAGGTCGTCCGCCCAGCCGCCCAGGGGACTGGAGATGGCGGCCATCGAGGCGCTGCCCACCGTCTCCGTCTCTTGTTCTTCCCTGAATAATAAACTGAAAGGAAGGACAAGAGAGGACGACAAGGAGTGCGCCATCTGCCTGGCGGCGTTCGCGGAGGGAGACCAGCTCCGCGTGCTGCCGCGCTGTGTCCACGGCTTCCACGCGGCCTGCATCGATACCTGGCTCGCCGCCCACGCCAGCTGCCCCTCCTGCCGCGCCACCATCGTCTCCATCGTCTCCCCGTCGCCGCCGCTGTGCCCAAGGTGCGGGGCAGCCTGCTGCGACCTGCAGGACGCCGCCATGGCAGCACCGGAGCCTGCTGCTGCGGCGGGCTTGCCGACTCCTTGGCCGATAGATGGAGCGACCTTGTCATCATCCACATCCATCCACTGATGATGGGAAAGGAAATGGCCAAGGAATGAAGAAGCAACGATCTTGGATCCGATCCAATGCATGCAAACATAATAATAATGTCATCGATTCATTGGATTACAAGCTTGTAGCACGTAACTAATCGTTCATTTCGAGCCCCGTATATGGATGGCCATGTAAATCATCATGCAGTAGAAAGAAACTGCCTGCCTAACCAGTTTCACTCCGCTCGTATATACACTACATCTAGCGCATGATCAGGAACATGAACAGGACATCAAACATTCGTGGCTGCACTGCAGACAGTACACTTTGTACGTACATGAGCGCCTTTCACCTTTGTGTTCTACGGAAGGAGTATATTCAATATTTTTTCTCCAATCTCTGTGCTTGTCTATCTTTAGGAAATACTCCATTGGTACCTAAAAGAATGCAATTCTAGATTTAAACCAACGCCTTGTTCGTTCGGTTGTTTTTGGTCTGGTTGATTTTCGCATTTTGCTGTGATTTATTATGAGAGAAAACACCGTCAATCGGCCTGGCCGGAAGCGCCTGATAGAGCAAACGAACAGACGACGCAAGTCATAACTAAGTTTATAATAATATAAAAAATATTAGCATTTAAATCTTCAAATATATTCATTATGAAAATACCATAAGTAATCTAATGATACTTATTCATATCATAAATGTTGCTACTTTGTATACATTTCTCTTTTTTTTTTGAAAACTACTTTGTATACATTTGATCAAACTTTTTAAAAAAAATTGCATCTTGAAAACCAAGAATTGTATTCTTTTTGGGTAGTAATTAGTTCAAAATTTTGTATCTAAGAATTGGTGGGATGGTAACAGTTAGTAGTACTGCCTCCATTCTAATAAATTATGAAAACATACTTATTATAATTTGGAACAGAGTGAGTAGTAGTATATTTAAAAACGGATTGAGTAATAATACTAATAGGTACTGTAGTTGTGTTTTTTCAAGCTCTGATGATTACTGTCCCTTAAAAATATTATTAATATTTACTCTTCTAATATACAGAATTGTAGTGCGGACAAATCTGCTGCTGTTGGAGAGAACATACTGTCTATCTAAGAACGATCAGTCGCAAACCAACCTTTCCACAAAACCAATGCCGGCGGAGAGGTGGAAGGGGGGATTTGTAAAAGTGTAATTTTGCACTTAACCATCCGTTTCTAATCACACTTTTGCAAATCCCCCCTCCCACCTCTCCCCCGCAGTTGGTTTGCACGGAGAGGTTGGTTTGCACTAGATATGTTCCCGTCTATCTATCCCTTATTCTCTTTAGCTCCTGGCCGATGCTTTAATTTCTCCATTTAGTTTCCAGCTGCTGCTTTTTTCGAGAGCGGGATTTCACCCGTTTTTCATTAAGAGGAATAGCACCACGAGTTCAAACATGACGGCGTAGTTGGCAAGATGCCCACGACGCTGAACAACGCAAACAAAGAACCTAGCTACTGGTTAGTGTATTACAAAGTAAACGATTGTTGCGGCCAAAGCGTTGTGTATCTCCTTGACCTCGTAAAGCAAAGCGATCACTTTAATTTCAGCCGTTGCAAATGCACCTCCACTATCACGCAAATGTATATTTCAGCCGTAAAGCAGCCACAAGATTCTATAACTTGCAAGCGTGCCACAGGTTTCGGTCTTTCGGAGGAGCAGGATCGATTCCCTACTTATCCAGGGAACACAGGTTGTCCAGGATCAACGCATGGCACAGGCACTTTTCGATTTCTACAACAATATCCTGGGCACCGACTTCGTAAGATCTAGGAGGATCAATCTCGCCGCAATTGGACTGCCTTCCATTGGGCTTGACCACCTCGAGCATATATTCACCGAAGACGAGGTTTGGGCAGTCATCGACGAGTTGCCAAATGACAAGGCGCCGGGACCGGACGGGTTCACCGGGCGGTTTTACAAGGTCGCGTGGCAAACGATCAAGTTTGATATCATGAACGCGTTGAATGCCTTCTGGGCTCAAGATGCACGCAGCTTCAGTCACCTAAATGGTGCATTTATGATTTTGCTGAAGAGGAGGGATAACCCATCGGCAATCAGTGACTACCGCCCTATTAGCCTCGTGCATAGCTTTGCCAAGCTGATAACCAAGTGCATGGCTAAGCGCCTAGCTCCGGTGCTGGAGCAGCTTGTGCAGGCGAATCAAAGCTCCTTCATCCACGGGAGATGTATCCATGACAACTTCCGGAACGTGCAACTTGCGTGCAAGGCCATCCACCGTAAGCGCGAAGCGTGCATTCTGCTCAAGATCGACATAGCGATGACCTCGTACTCTTTGTTAAGCCGACACACAGAGACTTGATGAGTGTGCGTGCATCGCTTAATATCTTTGGCTTGGCGTCTGGTCTGCTGGCCAACCTGGATATCTTAGCGTTGCCATACCCCTTCACTGCACGACGGAGGACATGCAGCGTGCATGACGTGCTCGCATGTCGCCTGGATGGATTCCCATGTCGTTACCTTGGCATTCCTTTGTCGGTCTTCAGGCTGAAGCGTGCTGATGAGCAGCCGCTTATTGACAAGGTTGCTGCCCGGATTCCTGGGTGGAAAGGGAACCTCCTAAATGTGACTGGGAGGACTGCACTAGTGAAGGCTACCATGTCAGCTATCCCGATTCACATGTCCATTGCGCTTTGCCTCTCCCCTTGGGTTATCGAGAGCATTGACAAGCTACGTCGGGGATTCATCTGGGCCGGCTCCGAGAAGGTCACCGGCGGCCGTTGCAAGGTGGCTTGGCCCACTGTGTGCCTCCCAAAGGAGCTTGGTGGCCTAGGCGTATCGGATCTCAGGAGGGCAGGGATGGCGTTCCAGGCTCGTTGGGTCTAGAAAGAGCGTCTACAGGGTTTTGCACCAAGGACCAATGAGCGTGCTATCCTTGCCCTTTTCCAATCGGCAACCACCTTCAACCTCGGCAATGGCGAGTCCATCTTCTTTTGGACGGACAGGTGGCTCTAGGGCTCAAGCATCCAGACAATTGCGCCTACCGTGTTTGCGGCTGTGAGGCCGCGAAGGAGGAAGGCCACGGTAGCAGAGGCCTTGCGTGATGATGCGTGGGCGACACACATCGACGGTCCGGTTACCATGCAGCTGGCGGTTGAGGTCACGACGATCTGCGACTTGCTTGATGGCGTCCAACTCTCGCAGCAACCTGACACTTTTCTGTGGCGGCTCTCTGCTGACCAATGCTACTCGACGGCATCCGCGTATGCAGCCATGTTCTTCGGATCCTCTTCGCCGGTGGGCGCCAGACAAATTTGGAAGACTTCGGCGCCACCAAGGGTTCGTTTTTTCTTTTGGCTCGTCATGCATGGTCGTTGTTGGACTGCGGAAAGGCGTTGGAAACATGGGCTGCAGGAGTCCAATGTTTGCATCCTCTGCGATCAAGGCGTTGAGAGTATCCAACACATCATCCTTGGTTGCAGCTTCAGCAGGCAGGTGTGGCATGCCTGTCTTTCTATGCTGAGGCTACATTCCTTCGTCGACGTCCGCGAGGAATTGGTTATGGACTGGTGGCTTACACAAAGGAAGTCGGTGCCCAAGTAGCTGAGGCGAGGTTTTGATTCCTTATTCTTCCTAATTGGCTGGTCGCTGTGGAAAGAACGCAACGCGAGGACGTTTGGGGGGCCTTCTTCGACTGCACATCAGCTCACCACGCTGATCTATGATGAGGCCATGGCGTGGTGCTCCGCTGGGTACCAGCAACTTCGGGTGTTGATGGCGACACGGCGCGCTTAGGCTTGGTGCAGACTCCGCCCTGTTGTAGGGTCGAGATGGCGGACTAGAGGGGGGGTGAATAGTCCTTTCTAAAATTAATCGCGGAGGCTAGCCAATATAAATATAGAATTAAAACTATCGGTCTAGCCAAGACTACACCCCTCTATCTATAACTCTAGAAGCACCTTATTTAAAAGATCCTAAACAAGAATATAAGGTGCTAAGCTGGGAAGTGCTCTCCTAATGAATCTAGCTTGCAAGGTCGCACAAACCTAAGCAACTAGTACTTTTCACACCGGAGGAGCACCTATACAAATTCTAGTGAGCAAAAGTACAAAGCCAATCTAAGCGCACTAAAATGCTTAAGGACAAGGCTACACAAGCCTAACCTGAAAGCTTAATTTACTTAGTTACACAAACTAAGCAAGGCAAAAGAACTACTTCTATGCTACACAAGCAAGAAGGTAACTAGCAAGCTACAAAAGCTAACTAATTATAAGAGCAACTATACAAGCTATATAAATATGAATGTAAATACAAGGCTTGTGTAAGGTGAATGCAAACCACCGAGAAGAGTAGACACAAGTTGACACGGCGATTTTTACCGAGGTTCACTTGGCTGCAACCAAGCTACGTCCTCTTGTGTTGACCAACACCTTGGTGGTTCCTCCGGTATTTGACGCTCCACGCCAATGCCCCTCAAGGCACGCCTCCGCAAAGGCACCACGAGCAAACCCCACACACAAGTACGGTAACTCAATGACACGAGCAATCCAATAGAGTTACTCTTCACGATCCCCGTGGAGTGAGCACAATACCTCTCATAAATCCTCCTCCGGAGCACCGCACAATCTCCTTTGCGTGCTTCACGGAGTCACAATCCACCAAACCGTCTAGGTGATGGCAATCACCAAGAGTAACAAGAAATCCACAATTGCAATCACCACCTAGTGCTACCAAATATAAATCCCTAAATGCATGCATACTAGGTTTCTAAACCCCTTTCAAATTAGCCCTAGCTTGAGAGGAATACAAAGGGGAGGAGGTGGATCTTGAAGCTCTCATCCACACCCGCACAGGGTCCTAGTTTTCTCTTGCAAATCTTGCCTCAAATCATGGGAGAAAGAAAGGGGAAGGAGGAACCCTAACTCTCTAGGACAGGAGAGGGGAGAGCTTACTGCTTTCTGTTTCCTTAGCCAAGAGAGCATGGAGAGGAGGCCGACGGGGCAGCTATATCCAGCAGCTGGTGCTGGCCAACGGCTACTGCTGGCCACCTGCTCTCCAACGGCTCCAACGGTCAGAACCGGCCCCGTCCCCCACGAACTCCCTCTGCTGCAGGCCGACTGGTGAATGGAAAGGCAATGCTCCTCCTCTCTGATCTGAACAGCGGCGGCAGTAGAGCAAATGAGAAATACGAGCAAGCCAGCCAGCCGAGCGGCCCTTCTGGCCAGCTGAGTGCAGTAGCAGCAAAGGCAGCCCAGCAGCGCGTTTGCGGCCCAGCAAAGCACCAGCAGCCGCGGCCCAGCACAGCACAACGCAGCAGCGTGGCTCCTCCATTTGGCCCAGCAGGCGGACGGCGACGGGCCGACCCATTTAGCTCCCTGCGTGGCCCAATGGCACAGCAGCAAGGCGGCAGGAGCCCTCACGCATTCAACAGGGCCATAGAGGCACCTTGCTGGGCCCTGCCCTCTTGCCATGCGCCTCAACAGGCCAGCAGACCGAAAGATCAAGGGATGCACAACCGCTAGGACGTCCTGTCACAGGACGCTCCTCACGCTCGGCCCAGCACGGCCCACAACACGCAAAAAGGCACCCAACCCCGCCCACCACACACACCAGATCATCGCGCACACACACACGCTCCTCGGACAGAACAACAGCACGCCTCGGACAGTAACAACAGCTCGGCGGTGCCCCAACTGCCCTCCTCAGCCCCCGCCGCACGCATCCATCCTTCCATGGACGCCACAGCCTCCAAACATGACCCGCACATCCTCTCGAAACAAAAGAAAAGGAAATCAAATGAACAACCCTGTCTACTGAAACAAAATGCAAACACAAAACGAAACAAATGATTAAGAAGAACTGAAACAAATAGAATATAAAACTGAAAACATATCTTGATGAAACAAAAAAAACACATGAGCTGAAACAATTTTTTTCAAAAAGTGAAACAACTACTAGTTGCCCCAAGTTTTAAAAACGAGAAAAGCATAAAAAGAAAGAAAACCCTTCCGAAACAAAGAATAAATATGAACTGAAACAATTTTTTTAAAATATGAAACAACAAGGGCATAATTTTTGAAACACAATAAAAATAAACTCAAAAAAAAATCTGGAACCCTAACCTAGTGCAACAAACACGTGGTAGTTGCTGCGCCAAACAAGTACACGAAACTGAAACACCGGCAACCATGTGGAAAAATAAGAGAAACATCATGTGAACAAGTACTGAAACATCAAAAGAAATGCAATCGAAACAAAAAAAAACAAAGCTGGAGTTGAGGAGAAAAAAACGGAGCTCGCCGGAATCCATATCTCGTAACCGGAGATGGAGGAGACGGCGGAGAGGGAAAGAGGAGAGTGGAGAGGATGCCTACCCGAGCCGGCCGGCTCCACCGTCGTCCCCGCCGGATCCGCTGGCCGGCGCCGCAGCAACAACCTCTGAACGGATCTGCCGCCGAATCCGTGGACGTTGCCGCCGAATCCGGGGCATCCGGGGCCGGGGTCACGTGGATCCGCCGCCCCGCCGCCGCATCTGGAGGGTCCGAGACCGCGGCCGTCGGATCCCGCGAATTTGTGGGCGTCGCCATGGCCGGCCGTGCAAAAAGCGTGGATGGCACGAGGCGGGGGAGGAGCGAAGCGAGCACGAGCAAGCGGCGCACGCGGAAGCCCCGGAGCGTGCGCCCGACGACGGTGGCGGCGCGACGATGGCGGCAGCAAGGGGACGCGAGAGGAGGAGCGCGAAGAGCGAGACGAGAAAAAGGCGGAAGGAAAGTGTGGACTATGCCCAGGCGGAGCATCCGAGGCTCGCTCTCCCTCTCCCCTCACCGTGACGACCCGCGGTCCAGCCGAGTGGTGTGCGTGTCGACCCGCGGGAGTGGGCCGGCGGTGGCAGTGCAATGGCCCATTGACACGTCCTATGATTAGGACGTAAGCAGGGAAGCATTACCGAAAGATCAACGGTAATGCTGTAGATAAAACGTTCTACTGATCGAACACGCGTCGATGGGCCGGCTAACTAAAAAAGCCCGTATACTGACTCCTCCTCCTTATCCACTCACCTTCTCCACCACAACCGCACGCTGCACGCAGTTTCTCGTATTCTCCGCTCTCTCCGCTCCTTCGCTCTCACGCGCGCCCCTCTGGCCGGTGGCGGGCGAGCTCCTCCGCCCCCGGCAGCCCCTCCCCCACCCCCGGCAGCCTCCTCCCCAACCTACAGTTGGCCGGGGCCGACGGCGAGCTCCCCACCCCGACGCCCGGTTTCCCTACCCCAGCTGCGCCCACGACCACCTCCATGGCCGCCGGCGGGAGCTCCGCCGCAGACTTGGCCTGGGGCGACGTGCGAGCGGGAGCTCCACCGTGGGCTCGTCCGGCCACCGGCGCGGGGCGATGCGCGAGCGGGAGATCCACCGCTGGCTCGGCCGGCCACCGGCGCAGACGACGCGCGAGCGGGAGCTCCGCCGCGGGCTCAGCGGCCACCTGCGCGGACCCGACGCTAGCGGGAGGTCCGCCGCGGGCTTGGCCGGCCACCGGCGTGGCTGCTCCTCTACGGCGGCGCGCGTCCTCTCCCCACGGCAGCGGCGGCGCGCTCCCCCACATCGACCCCCACCCGCGGGAACGCGAACGCCGCGAGCAGGTGGTGGACGGGCCAGCCGCGACGCTGCTCCCCTGCCTCTTCCCTTCGGCGGCACCTCTTCCTCACCCGACAGTGACCGCGGCGCCCCTCACCCCCATCAGCGAGTAAGCGGTTGTGGCCTCCTCCGTGGCGCCCCCTCTTTGTGGCGGTGGCTGCGGCGCCCTCCCGTCGTCGACTCCACCTTCGTACTCGTTCCCCTCCTCTCTCCCCTTTTTTCTCAGATTGTTTTTTTTTGTTCTTTTTTCTTGTTTCAATTTGTTGTATCTATTTGTTTCAATAGTACCGTACTTGTTTCTCAAAAAATGCTTGAGTAATTTGTTGATTTTTAATCGGTATCCATGCTGTTTCACAAGTGTTTGCCATTTTGTGTCAATTTCGTTTCTATGTATGTCGCAACACATGTGTTTTTCTTTTTTGTTTCAATTTGTTTTATCTATTTGTTTCACCATCTTGTTTCGTTTTGTTCCTTTTTTTCTAACATTTTTCTTTTGTTTCAATTTTGTTTTGTTTCAAAACGTTTCTTCACGGTGTTTATTTATCTTCCGAGATTTGTTTCGGATTGCGTTTTTATTTTTTATCTCAAAATGTTCTGTGTTCCCCTCTTTTTGTTTTATTTTATATTTTTGTTTCAATATGGTTGTTCATGTTGTTTCTTTTTCTTTCTCAGATTTGTTTTATTTTCTTTTTTCCATGTGTTTTTATTTCTTTTTCAGTTTTTTTATGTTGTTTCAGTTATTTAATCTTTTTTGTTTCACTTTTTTGTTTCATTTGTTTTAGAGGACGAGGAGTAGTGGCTGTGAGGCAGCGGCCGTGTGTGTGTCGGGGGTGTGTGCGCGCTGCTGTGGGACTGTGGGAGGGAGACGGGGTGTGTGTTCGTGTGTGTGTTCGTGTGTGTTGGGGCGGTGATGGGCCGGGCTGCTGTTTAGCGCTAGCGTTCTATGCTAGAACGTTCTTTCGCTGGCCGAAGATCAAGAACATCATCGTCTTTCCTTCAGCGTGACAATGGATCAGGCCCATAAGACGACAAGCTGGAGCGGCAACAGCTACTGCTTTATTTCTCGTCAACAGCAAGCATTAGCCTCATGCATATAATTAATTTTCCATTAGACACATATATGCATGCATCCGAAATAAGTGGCCACAGCACTCCACTTCTCTTTTCCTCTTGCATGTGAGCCGAATAAAATAAATAGCCAACAGCACCATGTCGTGCTCATTAGCAAGAAGGCCGTTTCCATTCTCAGGCTAAAAATAGCTTCCAGCGGCAAGCGAGGAACAAAGCACAGCCTCTCTTCTTTTCTAAATCTCTCCTTTAATTGCTATCCCTAAAAAAAAGGGCTTAACCAAAATTAGCACTATGAGATAGCATTTTCACAAACTAATTTCTCAAGGCTTTGTCATCATCTCACCACGTCACTAAGAGAATGCATATGCAAATGAGACTCAACTTAGTCGCACTAGATAACCATTGCAATTAAAAGATTTTCCCTCTTTATAGTATGGCTATCTATCCTAAACCGGTCAAGCACTTCTCTACTCAACTTTAGACCGGTGAAATGAAATGCCCTATCTGGTTATACCTTTGCCTTACGCATTCCATTCCATCTCCATCACCATCGACGTTGATGGAACACATGCACCAACCAATCCAGAATGATATGATCCACTTCATATCATCACGTGACCGTATTGGTACATCGATCTTGACTTCTCTTCACCGTTGCTTCAGTCCATCGACGTCAAGTCATCACTCAACTTGCCCTTCACACTTACAACCGGTCTGTCGAGCCAAGTCTTGCCTTGATCTTCTCCACCTTAGTCACATGACTCCATGTCATGTCACATATGCAATTAAGCTCCTTCATGACACCATCACATGTGGACTAATCTCCTGTGAAATCTCACTCAACCACATATTAATCCACCTAAAGTTGTCACTCAATTACCAAAACCAAACAAGTACCTTTCACCTGTAGCACAAATTATAGCAATGTAACCCATAATCGCTTCCTTGGGGGGTTGGTGTGCGTTTTGAGGCTGGTAACCACGGTTATCGTCCTCGTTCGTGTTGTATTTGATTTCAAAACTCTTGTCTGCTTAATGCAATACGCGCCGTAGGCGTGTTCTAGAAAAAAAGGGTTTAATTTCAGCCCTGTTTTCTTGTCTTGTTTCGGCTTATTTCAGCTTATTTCCTCTCACAGAATACTATTGAATCTGTCGAAATCAGCCGGCTTTTCTACCTGCCGAACAACCCCATACCCGCTCCACTTTGGCTCATGCTACTTCGTCTCCGGTAGTACCGTGGGCACCTAAACGATGGTTTAGTCTGTTTAAACATTGAACAATGGTCTGTCGTTTCTGTTTAAACAGTCATTCTGCCTATTTAATTGACCATTTAGATCAAATATTTTGACTAGACGGTAGGTATCTGAGTTTTACTATTTACCATTTAGGATAACAATACCAATAGTAAATCATTCTTCTTTCGTACCTTATGGGGCGAATTATTTGTACACATTTGCTATTCACACACAAATTGATCGACTACACCTTGGCCATCACTGCCGTAGCCTGTCTTTGCCCAAACAGTGTTGGTATTCTCAATTATGCCACATTACAATCACCTTTGCCGCTAATATCTGGCAGCACCTAGCCACCTTTTTGGCCCGCCCGACCTGCCACCAGCCCACCACAATCGTGGATTAGCCCCCGTGCAAGGGCCTCCCTAGCACGACCATCACCTACCTAAACTTTGGCCTTCACGCATTCCAAACATACAGAGTTAGCATTTTTTTTTCTTGGTGTGCTACTGGGATGTGCATGTATATAATACGCATATTTTTTTTTTTTGAGGTTGTTAGGTATACTAGGAGCAGATACTCTCTCTATCCTAAATTATAAGTCATTCAAAAATTCTTAGAGAGTCAAAGCATCTTTCCTAGTCATTATGACTTTTCTAGACAAGGGAAATAAATATGGCTTCACAACAAAGCAAATATAGTACCATCCCTCAGTACCGGTAGGCTTTATGTTTGTTTGCCGAAGGAGGTAATATAGTAAAAATCACATGTGTTCCGCAACAAATTCAACTGGTATTGTTTAAATTTTTGCACCCTTCATAGCCGGACGAAGCTTTTTGTGACGTGGTTATCATAACCGCGGCTATCACAGCTAAGGATGGTCGTGTAGTCTTCCGCTGCATGGCCCTCTACAAGGCACAAGTGACAAGTATGACTAGATTTATATAAAAAATATTGTAATAAGAGTATTACAAAAATATATGTAATGATTAATCTAACAATACTATTACGCACTATAAATTATTAAACTCTTCATATGTATGTATTAGGTGAAAGTTGAGTACAGTTGACTTTAACAACGACAATTATAAAGAGACTTAGGGAGTAGAGTTATTTTGTTTTAGGTTAAGTCCACTTTAGGACCTCCAACTATCGTAAAAGTTTGGATTTCAACCTTCAACTTCAAAACCGGATAACATTGGCCCTCTAACTCTAAAAAAAGTTTAATTTTCAACCCTGGCCGGTTTTCCAGGCAGTTTTGCTGTAGAAACAGTAACTTTTGATATTTTCAGGAGGCGTTGAAATTTTATATTATTTTTTTGAGCATCTTAACGCTCTCAAAAGAAAAAACTCAAAACTATAAAGTTGTAGATCTAATTAAGGGGTACAACTTTGGTATAAAAAGTTTTTTCATTTGAGGACACTAAGATTCTCAAAAAATAATATAAAATTTCAGCACATAATAATCGCGTACTAGCGCCGCCGCATTAGAAAAATAATATATTTTTTGTATGTGGACTCACGTACAAAAAATATATTATTTTTCTAATGCGGCAGGCGCTAGTACGCGATTATTATGGTGCTGAAATTTTATATTATTTTTTGAGAATCTTAGTGTCCTCAAATGAAAAAACTTTTTATACCAAAGTTGTACCCCTTAATTAGTGTCCTCAAGATACTTTTTATACCACTCCATACAAAAAATATATTATTTTTCTAATGCGGCAGGCGCTAGTACGCGATTATTATGGTGCTGAAATTTTATATTATTTTTTGAGAATCTTAGTGTCCTCAAATGAAAAAACTTTTTATACCAAAGTTGTACCCCTTAATTAGATCTACAACTTTGTAGTTTTGAGTTTTTCTTTTGAGGGGTTAAGATGCTCAAAAAATAATATAAAATTTCAGCACCTCCCAAAAATATCGAAAGTTATTGTTTCTACAGTAAAACCTCTTGGAAAACCGGCCAGGGTTGAAAACTGAACTTTTTCGAGAGTTGGAGGGCCAATGTTATCCGGTTTTGAAGTTAGAGGTTCAAATCCAGACTTTTGCGATAGTTGGAGGTTCTAAAGTGGACTTAACCCTTTTGTTTTTATTCTTGTGTGTTTGCTTTGGACAGGCCCTACTAAACTACTAGTACCTTTTGCATCATCAGGTACATCATCTATTGCTTGCTGATCCAAGTCACCAGGAATCACCCGGTGCTGCAACGGCAAAGCGTTCTACTGGGCTAGAGCAATGCTGTGCTGTGCATAGCCTTCATATCAGCCCCCCCTACTCGAATCTTGTGTTACTACGACCGAAAAAAAAAAATCCTCCACGCGGCCATGGAAAGCCGTAGCTTTTTCTCGATCATGCAAATCGTTTGCGCGTCTTTGTATTAGGATAGAAAAAAAAAGTTTAATACAACACGCCTTAGCGGCGCACTAAAGGAGACAAGCTTACCACAAAGATGCACGACAGCTTTAGCTCTCCCAATCTTCATTTTTTGGAAGAGACAGAATTTGAATCCCCCATCAGAAACGATCCATTCTCGCCAATATGTTTGGGACCCTCTTCCACACCCCCCCCCCCCCCCCCCCCCCCCCCCCGCATAGCCAACGCCGCAGCACCTGCTTGTTGAGGAAGCCTGTTGCTCTGCGCATTTGCATGCCCTTGTAGGTGACCATCATCAGCCATTCACCCCATGCTGCAACTGCGAGCAATGCTGTGCTGTGCATAGCCTTCAGATCAGCTCGAAGCTTGTCCACAGCGGCCATGGAAAACCGTAATTGCCCAACGAGGCACGACATGACAGTTTTAGCACTTACTAGGAAGAAGAGACAGATTTTGAATCCCCCGTCACAATTCACAAACGATCCATCAATTCCCGCCAAAAGGTTTGGGTTGGGACCCTCCTCGTTTTTATTTTTGTTTCACCATTGATCAAATGTATAGGATGATACGGTACATATATATAATAGAATCAAACACAAACATAAAAACACAATGGATAGTAGCAGAGTGTGGTAATTTAATCAGAACAGAATTCAATCCAATCCGGAAAAACAAAAAACCAATTCAGTGGTGATCCTCCTCCGCGTCGGCCGCCATGGCGGGCAGCCCCCTGGCTCCGACGTTGAAGAACTCGATGATGACCTCGAGGGGCAGGCCCTTGGTCTCCGGGACCCGCAGCACCACGAAGGCCAGCGCCAGGCAGCAGACGACGGCGTAGAAGCCGAACACCCCCGTGAGTCCCACCCATATGAGCATCACCGGCAGGCTGTAGGTGACGGCGATGTCGTCGAGCCAGAAGGCCAGGGAGCAGATGGCGATGCAGAGCCCCCGCACCCGCGTCAGGAAGATCTCGGCGCACAGGATGTTGGGGATGGGGCCGAACCCCATGACGAAGCAGCACAGGTTCACCATGACGCTCCCCGTGGCCACAGCCGCGTGCGCTGCCACCGCCATGGGCACCACGCTCGCCGCCACCAGCGCCGCCAGCGACGCGATCAGCACGGGGATCGTCCACAGCAGCAGGCTCCGCCGCCCCGACGCGTCCATGAGCCGCATCGCCACGCCGATGGTGGGCAGCATCAGCAGCGTGGTGAGCCCGCTGATGAGGATGGACATGGAGTCGGCGCTCAGCCCCAGGCTCGCCAGCAGCACGCTCACGCCGGCCTGGTCCAGGATCTGCGGCGTGTAGTAGAGCACGCCGTTGATGCCCGAGAACTGCTGCAGCACCTGCATCGTCACGCCGCACACCAGCGCGTGACGCATGCCAGGCTCCAGGAGCTCGCGCCACCGCGCACCGCCGGCGACCTCCTCTGACACCGCCGCTGGGTGCACGAACGCCGGTCCGTGCACATCCCCGTCCCCCTGCTGCTTGGCGGCGTGCTGGTACAGCGCGGACTGGCTCACCAGCGCCGCAGCGTGCACGCCGTCCTCGCAGGCTCATGCGGAGCTCGACCTCCACACAAGCCCCGCCGGAGTTACTGCCCCGAGTTACCTCGCTCTCTTTGTCAGGCACTTCTACCGCCAGGTCAGCCGTCAGCTCATTCCCTCTCCATGCCTGCCAACCAATCCTTCCTTTTACAAACCAAATTGATAGAGATTAAAATAAAAATTCCTTGTCTAGCTATCAGCCAACCTCGGAGCTGGCGTCCAGTTGCACAACGGCGATGACCTCACCTACAGCCTTCGCGCCAAGAAGGCCGTTCTGTTCAATCCAGACAATGGCTACCTAGGCCTAATGCGAACACATGGTTTTTTCATAGCCATTGTGTAGCGGTTTTTGTGATGAGCGATTATCAACATGTCAACATAGTGGTGTGTGTGGGTGTGTTTCTCTAACCGTGGCACACAGATCGTGTCGGAGCTCGGAGGCGGTGGTCGACAGTTGGTGAAGATCAAGCAGGGCGTGCCGTGCCGATGGACCGGTGCGGGGAAGGGCGGACGTGAGGCTTGGATCGAGGGACCTGGAGGCTGGGCGGCCAGCCGCGGTGGCTGACACTTGGGACATCGACAAGCACAAGTGTATACGGCGGGGGGATGCGTACGGGCTACGCTACTCACGGATGGTTTGGTGGTTTCGCCTCAAAAACATCGGTGACGGTTTGGTGGTTTCGCCTCAAAACCATCGGCGGCGGGTTTCGCGGGTTTGCACCTCAAAACCCGGGCGGAGGTCCCCATGCAGACGGACGGCGCGTGGCGGCATCGGGGAGATCGCGTGGAAACGAAGCTACCGGTGAGGAAGCGCGGTGGCCATCGGATCGACGAAGAAGAACCTGGACGGTTTTACCCCTAGAGGGTATTTGGGTTGTGTCTTCGTATGAAGGCGTTTTGGCTTTTTTCTGACGGCTTTATATGAAGGGCCGGTTGGGCAAGAACCATCCTGGAGGATCAATCTCACTTTGTGTGGTATTGATAGGAGACTAGAGTTAGAGAGAGGAGTGACTCTTGTGTTTGAGCTTTTTGTCATTCTACTTTTGATTTGGCTAGGATTTGCTTGTAACCTGACCTTTTGAGTTAATCCAAGGATCAATTTCGTGGTGCACTTGTTCCCCTTTCAAGAATCGAAGATTTTCTTTTTCTGTGATTTTTGAGCTATTTTTTGGTGATTTTTCGTTCGTCGGATTTGGCCGCAATTTGGGCAGATTTCTTGAGGGCTTTTGGTGCTAGGACATGTGAAGACAAGCTGACCAAGTGGTTTGGATTAATTCCACACAAACACCGAGAAATCGTTGATTTTGATTTCGGGCGACTTTCTCGAGTTCGTGCACGTGATTTGATTTTCCCAGAGATTTGAGTTCAAATTGAGGGTTGATTCTTTAAGGATAGCTCATATCCTCCATGGAGATCACCTATGCAAAATTTGGAAGGGGTCTGTTGAGTTTTGGTTCGATTCCTGTTGATTTTTCTTGGCTGCGTCCTTTCTCTGCTTGAACTCGTCGGCCTCTGTTCTTGGAGTCGCGTCAGACAGTAGCAGCGCTACAAGGCCGGCGCTCAGAGGCCGTGCACGCTCTCAAGAGCGGCGCTTGCACAGTCCATTGCAGTTTGTTCAGCATCTCAGCTGCCTCTGTCGCCGTGAGGACCTGTGCCCAGTGCTTTGTTTCGGTTCTTGTTTGTCGTTCATCTGAGGAGCGTTCGTGTGGAGAATAACCAGCAGCCGAGGCACATCAGCACTGAGCGCACGTGGTGCCCAAGTTTCTGTTGCTTGCTCAAGAGAGCCTAGCGCTCATCATCCTGTTCCTGCTGTGCGTGGCTGTGCTCCAGCACTGTGCGTCTCCTCCTCTGTTCTTCAGACCGTGGAATCGAACTCGAGGCGTGCAGCTTGTCGTGGTGCATCGAGTCTCGTTAGAGGCCACTGGTTCATCTCTGGTCACCACCAGCAGCAGCATCGCTGCTTTCTCTCGATTGGCAAGTGCTGCCGTTCTTGCTTTGCCTTGAACCTGAATCTTTTATTTGGTCAGAAAAGCTAGCTTCTTGCAATCGTGGCATTACAAAGCTCCTATTGGCTAATCACTTGCTTTGAGGCATTGATTTCTGATTGGTTCAAAGCTATGTTCTTGCATACGTGAATTGCTTCTTGCTTTTGGCTTAGCTTCTCTACAGGACGGCTGGCAAGGAATTCTGTGCTGTGCTGTGCTTCTTCTCTGCACGATCAAAGTTGAGCAAACAAAAGCACAACAGTGTGCTCGCCCTTGTGAGCTGCTCGCCAAGCCGTGGAGCAAGGGCAGCTGTTCATAATTCCTTCTGTATCCTTGATTTCTTATTGGTCTACTGAACGAATTCAGCTAGCAACTTTCCATTGAGTTCACGTGATTAGCTTTGTCTTGCTTACAGGAATTAGCTCAAGCAACCTTCAGGCACTTAGTACTGTCGGCTATGAATTTTATTTATTTACTCCCTTGTGCATGATGGTGCTAGTAGCTCTCGGCTTTGGACTCCAGTGAGCCTAGTGCTCGGTCCAGGTCATTTCTCACAAGGCAGGAAACAATTTGGTCTCTCTCTGTGTGTTGATCTGCAGGTTCACGGCTGGCTTCTTGTGTGCTTTCTGATCAGCATGGCCTTCTAGCTTGCGTTCATTTACCTTCTGCAGAGCATCAACAGTGTTTGTGTGTGGGCAGATTATTCCATCAGTGAAGCACCAGTGTGGTTCTTGTTTATTGCAGGATCAACTCCGGTAGTCACCGGTGAAGGCATGTGTGCCCCTGTGTTCGAGATAGGTGCTTCCTGATTTGAGCTCCTGGAATTGCCGTTTGTTTTTCCGGCTGTGCCGATTTCTTCCGCGACTTGGTCCTTTGAGCTCCGATTCGCATTCTGTCTATTGCGTTGGCTTTGTGGTGTCCCGCTGTGTTCTTAAAGAACATCCACGCACTCTTTTGGGTTGTGGATATCACGGTATTTGGTTTGCACGTTTGGCGGTGACGTTGGGACAACGGCCTAAATATTTTCGCGAGAAAATTTATGCCTCTCCTCTGGTCGCCGTTTTCGGTCCTTCACCTAAACCTCAAAGGACGCCTACTTACCGACAAAGAGTTCAAGCCGGTAACTCAAACTTTGCTCTCAGTCCTGTCCTGTCCCGTGTGATCTTATTAACCACACCACAACGTTGCTCTTAGTCTCAGCCTGTGCTCCTTGGTCCTTGCAGACAAAAACATCTGGAGCCGTTGAATTGGCCTGGACCATACTTGACTTCAAACAGGGCCAAGATGTAAGGCTCAAAGTTGGCTACGAATTCTATGACAAGGTAATCAGACCATCCGTATTACCAGCCGCTTCACTTATGCACGAGATGCAAAATGTTCCATCGGCAAGCAAACCACCTAAACAGCTGCTTCCTTTTAGCGATCATGGTCATATTTTTTTTCGCACAGAGTAGAATGCATGGGTGGGCACTGAAGCATGATTAGTCATGAGCAAATGCAGTGTTCAAAAGCCGCAAATATTTTTTTTCGCGAGCAGGCCGTTGCCTGTATTTCATTAAGAGGGAAAGAGAGGTCAAAAGACCTTACAGAGTCCGACCCGTCGAAGGCGAGACGCCTTTAACAGCACGAGGCACCCTAAGCTACTGGATCCTAAATGGATTGTTACATGCTTGCTAGATTTTGCGACCAAAGCTGACAACAAACTGCAAGGGTGCTGTAACCCGCCAACCACCAATCTTCGGCCTCTCGCACAGCTGCTCTCACCATGAGCTGCACTGAAGACGACTTGCCCTGGAAGACCCTAGCATTCCGCTCCTTCCACACGGTCCAAATGATCAGTGCGAACACCGTGTCGAAGGTCGGCCTCCCGTCAGTGGACAAACGTTCCTTTGCGCGAGCCACCACACAGCCAAGTCCTCGCTGTCATTTGGCACCAGCGACTGGAGACCGAGAGGCGAGAGAAGCGCACACCAAACCTCTCTGGTGACGACACAGCCAACGAAGAGATGCTTGACGTCCTCCGGTTCCTGCGAACACAGGTAGCACGCATCGTCATCCTGTAGGCCGTGTCGCTTCCTCCGTTCCGCGGTCCACACCCGACGATGGAGCGCGGTCCAGATGAAGAACTTCACTTTAGGAGGAGCCTTCGTCCTCCAAAGCTCCCTGGCCCCGAGCAGCGACGTGGATCCTTCGAAGAAGGCACGATAAGTAGACGATGTCCGGTACTTCCCGTCCGGCGACCACTTTCAAGTTTCAGTTAGCTTGCAAATTATTTCTCTGATTCTTTTCCCCTTACAATCATCTGGGTAATGCTGGTTCACTCCTGCCTATGACCATAACACATTAACATGTGCTTCTGTCCGGATCACTTTTCACTTAGCTAGTACCAATCTCCCAGAATCATGTACTAAGGTAGCAAGCCACTCATTTCTGTGGGCAGTATTACCGCTGAGCACTTTCTCTAGCAAAAAATTTACAGCCGGGATTGTTTGTTTGTCACCAGTGAGGTTACCATATGTTAAAAACCTTTGGGGTAAAACATGTACTATATCGCCCTGAGTGCAAGTAAATTGATGTGCTGTTTTTAACATCTCTTGGTGTTTGACATTCGGAGCATCCTAGTTTGTTGTTGTATCAGGCATTGTTGTGGCTATCTATCTTGCTGATATACTTGGAAGTAGTATACTCTAAGAAAATAGCATATTTGGTCTGATGCTACTGATTTGGGGCTAAACATGAGAATTATTATTGCTATTTGACTGCAGGTGCCTTATTTCCAGCTTAGAGAAAACAGTTGGACGCTGAATGCTTACATGGATGGGAAATGGGATGTTAGATTTGAAATGTGATGAGAATCCACTTTTCAGTAGTGTTTGTGTAGGGTCTTAGTAGCATGATAATTTCTTAAGCTGCCTATTCTACTTCTCTGTACTGCACTGGAAACTGTTGATACCATTAATTAAGAGTAATCCATTTTTATGCAAACCGGAAACTATTCAGTCGCTTTTTCGTCATGTATACGTAGTACAGAGCCACTATTCATCTGGTCACTGCATCAGCTTTGGCTTTGGTTGTCTGTACTATATATATAATACTAGTATATAATATAGCCTTAATACATAATGTATTCATGCGCCCGCGCGGAAGACAGAGGAAGAGGAACCTTGTCCTTTGTTGGGTGTGGTGGTGGCATCTCTTTCTAGTGCCTGAATGAAGAAGACTGAAAATTCAGCACCCTTCTCCTTGCCTGCCTGTGCACCTGCTGCTACTTGTCATCTGCCAGACAGTCTCCGTCTGTCTGTCTATAAAACTAGACAGACCCAGGCTCGTGGTGCTGTGCTTGCCCGCCTCGGTGGTAGTAGTAGACTGACGGAAACCCCTCGCCTCGCCGCCCAACAAGTGAGCTTAGCTACCATGCGCACTCCGGCGGTCCTCCTCCACTCAGCCATCGCTGACACCCCATCTCCGGCTGCTGCTTTGCCTCTCCTGCTCCCTGCTCATGCAGAGGAGCAGCAACAGCAGCAGGCCATCTCCGTGGACTCCGACACGGTGGTCATCCTGGCGTCCCTCCTCTGCGCCCTCGTCTGCGTCGCCGGCCTTGCGCTCGTCGCCCGGTGCGCCTGCCGCAGAGGAGGAGGAGCCTCTGTGTCAGCCGGTGGCGGCGGCAACAGCTATGGCGGCAGGCCGTCCGCCCAGCCGCCCAGGGGACTGGAGAAGGCTGCCATCGAGGCGCTGCCCACTGTCTCCGTCTCTTCTTCGTCTTCCCTGAATAAAGTGAAAGAAATGACAAGAGAGGAGGACAAGGAGTGCGCCATCTGCCTGGCGGCGTTCGCGGAGGGAGACCAGCTCCGCGTGCTGCCGCGCTGCGCCCACGGCTTCCACGCGGCCTGCATCGATACCTGGCTCGCCGCCCACGCCAGCTGCCCCTCTTGCCGCGCCACCATCGTCTCTGTCGTCTTGCCATCGCCACCACTGTGCCGGAGGTGCGGGGCAGCCTGCTGCGACCTGCAGGTCGCCGCCATGGCAGCAGCACCGGAGACTGCTGCTGCTGCGGGCTTGCTTAGTCCTTGGCCGATCGATGGAGCGAGCTTGTCATCATCCACATCCATCCACTGATCGATGACAAAGGAAATGGCCAAGGAATGAAGAAGCAACGATCCAATGCATGCAAACATAATAATAATAATGTCATCGATTCATTGGATTATATACAAGCTAGTAGCACGTAACCAATCGTTCATTTGGAGCCCCGTATATGCATGGATGGCCATGTAAATCATCATCATGCAGTAGAAAGAAACTGCCTGCCTGACCAGTTTCACTGCAGACACTACACTTTGTATGTACGTGAGGCCCTTTGACCTTTGTGTTCTACAGGCGGAGTATATATATCATTATTTTTCCTCCAATCTCTGTGCTTGTCTATCTTCAGGAATATAGAAAATTCTAGATTTAAACCAAGTCATAACTAAGCTTATATAAAAAATATCAACATTTAAATCTCCAAATATATAGAAAATACCATAACTAATCTAATGATACTTATTCATACCATAAATGTTACTACTTTGTATACATTTTTTTGCGAAAGCTACTTTGTATACATTTGATCAAACTTAAAATTGTTTGGCATCTTGAAAACCAAGAATTGTATTTTTTTTTTTTTTTTTGCGAAAGCTACTTTATATACGTTTGATCAAACTTAAAATTGTTTGGCATCTTAAGACCAAGAATTGTATTCTTCTCTCTCTCTCTCTCTCTCTCTCTCTCTCTCTCTCTCTCTCTCTCTTGCGAAAGCTACTTTGTATACCTTGACCAAACTTAAAATTGTTTGGCATCTTGAAAACGAAGAATTGTATTCTTTTTGTGTAGTAATTGGTTCAAAATTTTATATCTGAGAATTGGTGGGATGGTAACTAGTTAGTGGTACTCCCTCCATTCCAATAAATTATGAAAACATACTTATTATAATTTTGAACGGAGTGAGTAGTATATTTAAAAATGTATTGAGTAATAATACTAATAAGTACTGTTTGTGTTTTTCAAGCTCTGACGATTACTCTGTCTCTTAAAAAATATTAATATTTACTCTTCTAATAATATACAGAATTATATAGTTGGGTTGAAAATAAATAGAAGATTTGTAGTGCGGACAAATCTGCTGCTGTTGGAGAGAACATGCTATCTATCTGTCTATCCCTTATTCTCTTTAGCTCCTGGCCGATGCTTTAATTTCTGCGTTTAGTTTCCAGCCGCTGCTGCTATCTGCATCTGCATCTCTCTGCGCACTGATGGGCCCCTTGGACTCTCTTGACCTCGTAAAGCAAAGCGATCAGTTTAATTTCAGCCGTTGCAAGTGCTACCTCCACTATCACGCAAATATATACTCGCTCCACTTTGGCTCATGCTACTTCAATTCGTCTCTAGTAGTACCATGGGCATCTAAACGATATGATGGTTTAGTCTGTTTAAACATTGCATGATGGTCTGTCGTTTCTGTTTATTCAGTTTAAACAGTCATTCTGCCTATTTAGTTGATCATTTAGATCAAATATTTGACTAAACTGTAGGTATCTGAGTTTTACTGTTTAGTAACATTTAGGACAACAATACCAATAGTAAATCATTCTTCTTTCATACCTTATGGGGCGTAAATGTGCCTATCAATTATTTGTACAACCCACTTGCTATTGGCACACAAATTGATCGACTAAACCTTTGCCGCTAATATCTGGCAGCACCTAGCCACCTTGCAGGCCCTCCTTTCAGCAGGCAACTCCTTCCAGATCAACATACAGGCACCATATGCTTCACAGATGCCTCTCTTGCACCTGACATCAATACACAACTACATCAACCTTGACAAGCAGGAATAGGTATAGTCTTTCATAATTTGTAGGGATTCCCGGCCACCAATCTCCACATCAAAGCCATAATGAACATGGCATCCTCGGTGCTTATGGCTGAAGCTGGCGCTCTAGCATTTGCAGCAACCATTGCTGCTGCCATTGGAGTCTCTCAGGCCTCCTTCCTCACAGATAGCTCTCAATTGGTGGACTTCCTCCTCCTCGCCAGATCATACCAATCCGCCTGATTGGAGAATAAAGACTTACACTCAAACTTATGACAACTATGCTACAGCAATTAGACTTAGGCTACATAAGATTAGTAGAAAAGATAACACCTTAGCAGATCTTTTAGCTAAGCAAGCTCATTTGACTGCTGGAATTGTTCACCAACCTTGCCATGTTCGATGCTCCAATGGAGCCCATTTATAACAGTGCCCAATTCTTGAGGCACTGAACTTTGTTACCTTGCACGGTTTGTGCATTCTACCAGTATCTTGGTGCCACCAGCCCACCACAAAAGCCACCGTGCAAGGGCCTCCCTACCATGACCATCGATGTCAGCATGTTTTTTTTTGTGTGGTACTGTGATGTGCATGTATATAATAGCATATTTTCTGTGGAGGTTGTTGGGTATACAAGGATCATATACTCCCTCCATCCTAAATTATGTCATTATAAAAATCTTGAAGAGTCAAAACATCTCAAATTTTAACTAAATATAGTATAAGCATCTCAAATTTTAACCAAATATAGTATAGGATTAAGTCCACTATTGGACCCTCAACTGTTAGATTTGTGTAATTTTAACCCTCAACTCTAAAACCGTCTAATGCTAGTACCCCAACTGCTAAAATCGTTCACTTTTGACACCTAGATGCAAGCGGAGCTGTTTTGTCCAACCTGAAGCGGTTTTGACCATATCATGCTTGCATTGACCCTGCCATGATGGCTTTCTCTTTTGTCCCGTTCCCATGCACATGAAGGAGGCAACGGCCACGAGCAAGCTATGGTGGCCGTGCATGAGCAGGCTGCAGCGGCGGCGCTCGAGCAGCACACGGCAACATGCCAGAAGGCTATGGCGGCCACGGTGGCCGCTCTGCACCATGGCCAAGCTCACGGCAGATGTCGCCTCACTCGCCCTGACCAAGCTCACCATGGCCTCTTCAGTCTCCACACCATGCATGCGCAGTGCTCCAGCCTCGGCTCGATGCCCTGCTCTTCCTGCATGGCGCGGTACAGGCCCTTCTCCTGAGCTCCACCTTGCCGGCGTAGCTTCAAACCGTCAGAATGGCTGTGAACGTCGGTGATCCGGCCTTGCTCCCTCGCACAGCATCCAGTCGAAGAGACCGATGGCTTCTTTGGCAGAATGGCAGTGGCCTGAAGATCATGGAATTCCATGTTACCGTGCTTCTTTCTGCCATCTTGTCAAACAGTCGGCTTGCTTCCAGCACAAAAAAACAGCAGGCAGAATGCTGGCAATCGTGGCCGAGCCGGCAGGACAGGGTTGCCACTGGTCATCATCCATCGGAACAGCACGCGTGCCCGCCTGGCATACTGGAAGTTCAGCACCGAGCCTGATGCAAGCGATGTCCAAGTGACCATGCTCGGCTGGAACCCGTCCTCCTCCATGGCGCCGATCAATTCGCCAGGGCCGCGCTGTTAGCCGCAAAGTCCTATCGATGTCGCCCATGTCGGCTGAATTGCACGCCATGGCACGGCCCTCACACCTCCACGGCGACGTCCAGCAATCGGAGAGCCTGGCTTAGGAACCCGGAGTCGGCTTGCAGGACACGCATGGCCACGGGCACGGTGCCCACGCCAGGCACGACATCCTCGCTGCCACGGCCTGCCTGTCCAGGTCGCCGCCCTTCTTATCATTGTTCGCGGGGTTCACGAGTCGGATCAGCTTGCCGAGTAGCTCCTCGGACTCTGCTGCCGCCGCCCGCGCGCCTAGGACCTCGCCGCATCACGGAGCAACGATTCCACCAGCCTCGTCGGGTGCACACACGCCTACAGCGAGGTCCCACTCTGCAGCACGCCCGCCAGAGACGCGGACGGTGCATCGGCAGCGAGCGTTGCGGACAAGATCACTGCTAGCACCCGCACGGTGGCCTCTGCGGCCTCCCAGTCCGCGCTCCGCGGCGCCATCGGCCTGTCTGTGCTGGAGCTGGAGATGAAGGGATGGGTGGGTGACACATGGACCCCATATGTCACTAAGATGAAGGTTGGAGTCCAATGTGGCAGTCAATGCCAACGTGGCATGGTCAAAACCCCTCCATGTTGGACAAAACAACTCTGACTACACTCTAGGTGCCAAAATTGAACTATTTTGATAGTTCAGGTACCAACAGTAGATGGTTTTATAGTTGGGGGTTAAAATTAAACCAACCTAATAGTTAAGGGGTCAAAAGTGGACTTAATCCTATAGTATATGGACTTTGCTAGTCATTGCGACTTTTCTAGAGAAGGGAAATAAATCTGGCTTCACAACAAAGCAAATATTGTACCATCCTTCAGTACCGGTAAGCTTATTTTTGTTTGCCGAAGGAGGTAATGCATTTAAAAATCACATTTGTTCCACAACAAATTCAACTGGTACTGTTAAAACTTTTGCACCCTTCATAGCTAGATAAAGTTTTTTATGACGTTGCTATCATAACCACAGCTGTCACACCCAAGGATGGTGGTGCGGTTTCTAATGCATGGCCCTCTACAAGGCACATGTTTGACTAGATATATATAAAAAAATTTATAATAAGGGTATTAAAAAATATATGTAATGATTAATTTATTGATATTTATTACACACTATAAATTATTATTAATCTCTCTATATATTTAGTAAAAGTTGAGTATAATTGATTTTAAGAATAACAATTAGGGATTTTGGTGTTTCTACCCCTATTCCAAAGTCCAATGGTGATTTTGCCCTTCTTTTTTTAACATTGTGATTTTACCTTTTTTTCAATGAAGCTCCCGTTTACCCGTAAGCATAAGCATCTCAAATTTTAACTAAATATAGTATAAGCATCTCATTATTTTGTCCAAAAGTTAACAACATTATAGGGACTTAAAAGACCAGCGGTAAAGACTTTCTTCGTTTAAAAATTACAGGGTAAAATCATAAGTTAAAAAAATGAGGATAAAATCACAAACAGACTTCAAAACAGGGGTACAAACGCTTGACCCCTAACAATTAAGGGCCTATTTGATCCTATCGACTAACAACACGAGGATCCAAACAGGTGAGCTAGTGAATGGACTAACCATTAATCCAAGACCCAATTAATTGTTAGTTCACTACTTCATAAAACTCAACTATTAGAACTACTGGTTTTACTAGTCGGCTCATCACTAACCCTAGTTCATCCAAACAGGCCCTAAAAAGAGATTTGTTGGGGGAGTAGAGTTATTTTGTTTTTTATTGCATCAATCAGGTACATCTATTGCTTCCTGATGCAAGTCACCAGGAGTCACCCGGTGCTGCTACTGCAAGGCGTTGAACTGGGGTAGAGCCATGCTATACTTATTCCGTCCTAGAGACAAGCTCACCACAAAGATGCACGACAACTTTAGCACTCCCGATCTTAAGTTTTGGGAAGAGACCGAATTTCAATCCCCCATCACAATCTTAAGTTTTGTGCTGCGCACAACATAGCCCGAGTTCAGATCAGCTAGAAGCTTGTCCACGGCGGCCATAGGAAACTGCAATTGCCAAGCTCACCACGACGAGACACGACATGACAGTTTTAGCAGTTATTAGGAACAAGAGACAGAATTTGAATCCACCATCACAATTCACAAACGATCCATTAATTCCCGCCAATATGTTTTGGTCGGGACCCTCCTTTGTTTTTTCCCCATCATTGATCAAATGTATAGGTAGGATGATATACATACATATATAGAATCAAACACAAACAAAAAAAACTCAATGGAATGGATAGTAGTAGAGTGTGGCAATTTAATCAGAATATAAATTCAATCCAATCAAAAAAAAAAAAAAAAACAATTCAGTGGTGATCCTCGTCCGCGTCCGCCGCCATGGTGGGCAGCCCTCTGGCTCCGACGTTGAAGAACTCGATGATGACCTCAAGGGGCAGGCCCTTGGTCTCCGGGACGCGCAGCGCCACGAAGGCGAGCGCCACGCAGCAGACGACGGCGTAGAAGCCGAACACCCCCGTGAGCCCGACCCATCTGAGCATCACCGGCAGGCTGTAGGTGACGGCGATGTCGCCGAGCCAGAAGGCGAGGGAGCAGATGGCGATGCAGAGCCCCCGCACCCGCGTCGGGAAGATCTCGGCGCACAGGATGTTGGGGATGGGGCCGAACCCCATGACGAAGCAGCACAGGTACACCATGACGCTCCCCGTGGCCACCGCCGCGTGCGCCGTGGCCGCCATGGGCACCACGCTCGCCGCCACCAGCGCCGCCAGCGACGCGATCAGCACCGGGATCGTCCACAGCAGCAGGCTCCGCCGCCCCGACGCGTCCACGAGCCGCATCGCCACGCCGATGGTGGGCAGCATCAGCAGCGTGGTGAGGCCGCTGATGAGGATGGACGTGGAGTCGGCGCTCAGCCCCAGGCTCGCCAGCAGCACGCTGACGCCGGCCTGGTCCAGGATCTGCGGCGTGTAGTAGAGCACGCCGTTGATGCCCGAGAACTGCTGCAGCACCTGCATCGTGACGCCGCACACCAGCGCGTGACGCACGCCAGGCTCCAGGAGCTCGCGCCACGGCGCCCCTCCGGCTGCCTCCTCCGAGTCCGACACCGCCGCCGGTCCGTGCACGAACGCCGCGTCCCCCTGCTGCTTGGCGGCGTGCTGGTACAGCGCCGACTGGCTCACCAGCGCCGCCGCGTGCACGCCGTCGTCGCCGCCTCCCCCGGCCTCCTCGTGCAGGTACATCCTCTTCACGCCGCCCTCCGGCCCGGCCGTGCGCTTCCACGCCAGCTGCCAGCCGCCGCCGATGCCCATGGTGGTGGCCGTGTCGCCTCCTCCCGTCATGCTGCTCAGCCCGCGGGCGTCCAGCAACGGGGCGTGGATGCCGCCGGCGTCGTCGTCCTCCGACTGGCAGCCGTCAATGGCGTCGCCGGCGATCTCCTCGTCCCAGTCCAGGGGCGTCTGCTTGCTGTCGTGGAAGCTGAGCATGCTGCCGAGGTTGGAGAAGAGCATGCTGCCGCGGGTGCTGGTGGCGTCGGCTGCCGCCACGGGAGGCTTGAGGTCGTGCACGCTGCCGAGGAGCGCGACGACGGGGTCCTTGAGGTGGTCGAGCATGCTGCCCTGGCGCGAGCCCAGGCCGATGGCGCTGCCCAGCATGCTGCCCTGCGCGCCCAGGGGCAGCGGCTGCGCCACCCACGACATGCCGCGCTCGGGCCCGTACAGGACTGTGGTGCCGTTGGCGTTGGCGTTCTCGTCGGCAGGGGCAGGCCCGACGATGTACTCCTCGATGGCCGTGTCTCCAGCGGTTCCCAGGCCTTCGACGAGGAGCGCCATCTCCCCCGCGACGTCGTCCCTGCCCCTGAGCATCTGAAGCACGGCCCTGGCCTCCTTCATCCTGCCCTTGCTGACGAGCCAGCGCGGCGACTCCGGGAGGTAGCAGACGGTGAGCAGCAGGTAGAGGAGGGAGAGGATGGAGAGGACGCCCAGCATGAGGCGCCAGTCCGGTTGCGGCTCCAGCGTCATGGAGAAGACCATGCAGTAGGCCAGGAACATGCCGCCGGACCCCGTGAACTGCGGGAGCGTGTTGAGGAGGCCTCGGATCTCGGGCGGCGCCGTCTCGGAGATGTAGACCGGGACGAGCGTGACGGCGAGGCCGATGGCGAAGCCGTCGACGAGGCGCGCGAGGAGGAGGACGTGCACACTGGGGGACCAGAGCATGAGGAGGCCCGCGAGGAAGTAGAGCAGCGAGGAGGAGATGAGCATTGGGCGGCGGCCCACGGAGTCGGAGACGGGCCCGGAGAAGGTGGTGATGAGCGTGGCGCCGATGAGGGAGGTGGCGACGAGGAGGCCCTCGACGGCGGGGTGGGACTCGAGATGGAAGTCGCGCTTGATGTAGAGGACGGCGCCGGCGATGGTGGCGTTGTCCCATCCCTGCAGCATGTTGCCGATCGCCGCGGCGATGGCCACCAGCACGGCGCCGCGCATGGTGGTGTTGATGTCGGTGGAGGAGCAGGCTGCTCTGCTATTACAAAATGCGGTAGCAATGCAAGCCCATACAAAATGCTGCAGCAGAAGCAGGAGAAGAGAGATGACGATGATGAGGCCCCCCCCAGGAGATTGAGATTGAGATTGAGATTGAGATTGAGATCTGCCTGCCACAGGGGAGGCGGTGTCACTTGCTTCCATTTAAATAGATAGATCCAGGACCAAGAGGCAAGCATTGGATCTCCTCTTTTTTTTTTCCCCTTTCCTTTGTGAAAGCTAGTAGTGAATGAATGAAATAGGAAGTAAGAGTTAAATTGGCAATTACTGATTTTGCCAGCAATTTGCATCACACATGCTGTACTATATATCATTAGCATCACATGCTGTATATTATCATTAGCACTAATTAATCCCCAACCTCTGCCGAATGAAATCTAACTTTGCAAATGTAACTCAGAGACGAGCAACCAACCAAGCACTATTTTGTTATACCAAAAAAAAACCCAAGCACTATGTTTCGTTATTATATCCAAAAAATTAAAAATAAAAAAGAAATAAAAGGTGTATTTTTTCGATAATGTTATTTATGACATGACGAAGAAATGGGAAGGAGGGAAAACAAATGTTAGTGGGGAGAGAGTACGGGTGCAAGGGAGTGATTGTTCCACGTGTGAATGACGACTAGTCAGATCAGCACCGACTAGCTAGCAGTGCAAGGCAAGGGGACTGAAGTGAGTCGTTGGCATGTCCGTGCGTCCACCATGAGCCAACCCAACCCTGACTGCGACGAGAGAGATGCAGATCAGAATATCAGCTCAGATTCAGATCCCTAATCTCAGATTGTTCTTGCACATTGGTCGTACCAATCTATCCAACGTGGTTACCACCCCTCCCGCGGCTCCTCTGCTGTGCCACTCTGGAGTCTCTGGAGGGGCGGCAGGCAAAGCAACCGCAAGTAAGAATTCAAACCTACTTTCCCCCTGTTAGTACCAAATCGAAACAAGCATCACCAGTTCACCACCTACAGAAACAGGCTAACAGCACCACCGTTTCTTTTCTTTTCCTTCAAAACAAGGATGCTTCAACTAACATCTGTCGTGGCAGTCCGTGCGGTTTCATTTATGTTCCACGCATTTGTCAAAATGGTGCTTGACAAAACCTCGCTTTGATGCGGCCTTGTTTGGAACACAGGATCCTTTTCTTCGTCTTCCTGTTACTGCCATTTTCTGTGATTCCTATAAAGTTCTCGTGTGAATCATTCTTGTGAGATTCCTACATTCCAAACAAGCACAATGTTTTCGTTATCTTCTAAAGCAATGCCCGTGTCACGCCCTTTCAAATTTATGGTCTCAACATTTTCCTTTTTCTTTGTAATTTGTAATATCTAGACTCGATCGTGCCACCATTATTCCATTTTGCAGATTGAAACTTGTTCGGTTCATGGCACTTTGAAGTCGTTCAACGGTGCAAGTTTCGTGTATAATGATGTCATGAATCTAAATATTACAAAAGCAATGACCACAAATGTTGAAATAGTAATTGAAACAGTGGTACGGGCCTAATTATTCACTCCTTTCCTTTCATTCCCTTTTCCTAGGGCTGAAAACTTCAATCCCTTCACCCAGACTTTTCCCTAGTAGGTAATCCATGAGGATATCATTTAAATTATCATCTTAGTCCTTAGTAGGGGTTTTTCATCCCTGGGTTTTGCCCCCCTCCTTCCGAAGAGCCTAATTGTTCAATTTAATTATCCAATGAGAACAATAATTAGATTCAGTTTCAAGCCTCCTCTCGATGATTTTTAGGGCACTAAGAATATTTTCTCTCGAATACGGATGAGTATGCATATCATTGCATTAGAAAGAAGAGTTTATATATACAAGAAGCCGTTATCGCTGACCAAAGGGCACTAACAATGTGGTATTGTCACTTGAGCACTAAGCTGAGTCATTGCTTCATAGGAGTAGAATAGTCATTAGATACAATAAGAACCATTCTAAAAATGAATATATATAAGAAATAATGGATATTTGTAAAAAACGAATGTATCATAAATAATGGAGATTTGTAAAAACGAATATACATATCGATGAAGCCATCCCAATTGCGCCCATCATCATCCACGTCGTAAAGGTTATCTTCAGTATCATTTCCTGGTTTGTGTATATATCTTCTTGCTGTTTTATATATGCATGATAAAATACTCAATAGTAGTTTGATGTAATAGTGTATGTTTTAATTTGTCTGGTCCCGATAAGCATGCCATGCAGTTGTGGGAACTAGCTTGCATTTCAACTTTTATTAATCATCCATCACTCATTGTCGAGTAAGATTTAAATGTAAATTGTGTGTTATATATGCTATTTCTGACATGGAGCTGATGAGGCGCCGAGGTTGCCGGTGGACTCAGGATTATGATGATATTTTTGGAGTGGAGAGAGAGGCATACGCGGACGGATGCTAGAAGTTAACTGGGATGGATAAAAAGTTCGGGTCCGAATCCGTCAATCACCACCGGTCTCGCTAATGAACCGGCACATATAGATATCACTACCGGATTTTTACACCAGCCGGCAGTGATGTGGCTTTTTACTGCCAGATTTTGGTCAATCTTAGTTGTTTTCTGATCTGAAAGCCTTGCGAGGGTCTTTACAACCGGTTTTTTTAATTCCGGCAGTGACGGAAAAATCTGTAGTAGTGTGTGTTTATCAGTTCGTGATTGTGGGAGTACATTCTTTTGGCCGAAAGGAAAAAGTATTATTATGTTGTGCATATATGTATATGGGATAGATTAATGACACTTGTATTAATGAAGAAGAAAATACAATAAACCTTTTTATTGCATAAATGATCTACACTTGGGGCACCCTTTGGTAGAGCCCATGCCTGCTCCGGCTTCCATCACTGTAGCCGGAGCAGGGGAGAGAGAAAAAAAATTGGACTCCCACCGGCTCTGTGAGAGCTCTATCAAAAGAGAGCCTTAATAGAGCACCTATTAGAAATTATAATTTGCATTAAGATACATGTCATTAGCTATCTAGGTTTAGTACTTGGGAGAAGGGCCGCCTCCAATATAACACGCTCACAGAAAGGGACTTTGATCGTGCTCATCACCAGTTCACCACCCGGCCAGTCAGTCTAGCAAGCTTAGGTCCATATAAAGTATGCTAAAAACCTGGCTACTGGATCCTCATCATAGACACAGTACACACACATTGGTTCCCTGCATGCCACGTGGAACCGATCGATCGATTAGTGCGAAATAGCTTATGGAACTTTGACTTGACTCCCAGCCTGGCTCGATCTGCACTCATGATATGTCCCATGCATGCATGTGTCATCCAGAATCTCCAATGCCATGCCATGTTGCCCTCCAAATAATAATACTCCACAAAGGAGAGTTACATATATGATTGTAACAGAGCATCTCCTAATGATGGTATAGCATCGTATCATATTTAATGCAAGCTATAGATCTTCAAACAATTTTAATTTATACCTCTTGACATGTACTCATCTCAATGGTGATCGAAGTGCTCATGTATGTATGTACTACGCACGTTATGATGATCCATGCATCAATTAAAACTAGAATCTTTCTAGTTTTCCTTTTTATTTATTTTCTTTCTTCTGCAATATAACATGCGAGACAGATCTTGTTTCTACTCATGTTGAGATCCGCTCCATCAGGACCCAATGCAAACCTACCATAGAAAGGCACTACCGTTAGTATTGTATTTTTTTAAAAGAGAGACGCTATATAGCAGTATAAGTAGATAATATTCACAAAATGTTTGTCTTCTCTTAAATTTAGTTTTTACCGAAGTGGGGCTGGGTACATTATTCTACATATAGTTATACATTATGCATACACACACACGCCGTGGAAAGAAAATAAATGTTTTATAGATATATGAACTGTACTATGCGTGTGTGCGCGCACACACCCACCCATCAGGTACACATTAATTAATTTATTTAGTATATTATCAAATGAGTGAGATTATAAATGTCTAATGTACAATAGGATGATGAATATATAATGACCTTTTTTTACATCAGAGAAAATTAACCATGCATACATATGTGCTGTTGCGCAATATGGATGAATGATGTTAGTATAGTGTGTAAATCAATTAGTTTCTCTTGGCTAACTTGAACCCATCAAATCAAAACAGAAGAAGAAGAATGAAAACGAAAAGACTCGACCCCCGACACTCGTTAGTTGTTTATTCGCCAACCAAATAATGTAGTTGGTTGGTTGTTAAATCTGTAGGATTCTGAAGGTGAAGAAGCAGCAAGCATGTTGGCTGGGTGGATGGACGGATATGATGAGCACTTGAGCGGCAGCCGGAAGGAGGTAGCAGCAGGCAGGCCTAGCTAGCCGGCGCCATGGAGGACGCTGCCGTCGGAGGTGTTCCTCATGGTGAGCCTGCCGTGGCCGATGATGCCCTTCTTCATCATGGCCACGAACTCGCCATAGTCGATGCGGCCATCCTGCAGGTTGCATGCATATCATTGAGTCAGTCAGTTAGTCCATGAGATGAGATCGATGGGGATGAAACCAATGAGGATCCACTGGATCATTTCACTGACATACGTTGTCCTGGTCCACCTCTGCGATGATGTCGTCGAGGCCGACGTCGGCCATGTTGTGTTCCCTGCACGCCTGCTCCAGCTCGTCGACGGTGATGTATCCGCTGCCGTCCTTGTCGAAGTAGGCAAACGCGGCGAGCAGGTGCTCCTCGCGCTCCAGCTTGCTCATGTGCACGGTGGCCGCGATGAACTCGTCGTAGTCGATGGTGCCGCTGTTGTCGACGTCTGCGGCGTCCATGAGGTCCCTGATCTCGCTCTCCCTGAGGTTGGATCCGTGCCTCTTGAGCCCCTCCTTGAGTTCGTCAAAGGTGATGGCGCCGCTGCCGTCCGTGTCCATGGCCTTGAACATCTCCTTGAGCCCCGCGAGCTCCTCCTCGGAGAGGCTCTGCGCGATGACCCGCAGGGCCATCTTCTTGAGCCTGTTCATGGCGGAGAACTGCTTGAGGCGCGTGAGCACGGCGGGGTCCAGGGGCCTGTCGGGTGCGACGCCGTTCTCGCAGATCCAGGGGTGGCACAGCACCTGGTGCGCGGTGAGCCTGTCGGCGGGCGGCGAGCGCAGCATCCGGCGGATGAGGTCCTTGGCGCTGTCGGAGATGGTGGGCCAGGGCTCGGAGTCGAAGTCGATGGCGCCCTTGAGCACGGCGTCGAAGATGCCCTGCTGCGTCTCGGCCCAGAAGGGCGGCACCCCGCTGAGGAGGATGTAGATGATGACCCCCGCCGTCCACACGTCCGCCTCGGGGCCATAGTGCTTGCACAGCACCTCGGGCGCCACGTAGTAGGGGAGCCCACGACGTCGGTGAAGACCTGGCCGGGCTTGAAGAAGACGGAGAGGCCGAAGTCAATGGCCTTGAGCGACGGCGACGCGCTCTCCTTTGCTTGAGCAGGAAGTTCTCGGGCTTGAGGTCCCGGTGCATGACGCCGAGCGAGTGGCACGCCTCGACGACGCCGACGATGACGCGCGCGATCTCGGCGGCCTTGCGCTCGGAGAAGTAGCCCCGGTCGACGATGCGGTCGAAGAGTTCGCCGCCCTCGCACAGCTCCATGACGATGTGCACGTAGAGCGGGTCCTCGTAGGCGCCCTTGATGGTGACCACGCTGGCGTGCCCGGCCAGGTGGTGCATGATCTGGATCTCGCGCCGCACGTCGTCCACGTCCTCGGGCGTCAGCAGCTTGCGCTTGGCGATGGACTTGCAGGCGAAGGCGGCGCCCGTGGACAGCTCCGTGCACAGGTACGTGGTGCCAAACTGCCCCTGCCCGAGCTTGCGCCCCACCGAGTAGAGGTCGCGCAGCGCCGGGGTGACGTGGCCCAGCACCGCCGTCGGGGACGACAGGTGCTGCTGGTGCCCGCTGCCGCCGCCTCGCATGGTGGTGCTGCTTCCGGTGCTGCTGCAGGTGCGGTAGTGCCGCCGCCGCCGCCGCGCTGGCGCTGGTGGTGGTTGCGGAGGAGGAGGTCGCTGCTGCTAGAGCGAGAGCTGCTGCAGGCGGAGAGGGGGGACGACAAGGCGCTGCTGTTGTACCAGTAGTAATCGGTGGGCGAGGAGGAGCCGCGGCAGGAGTTGCCCATGCATCAGCATCGCTGGCCTGGCCGGCGCCGGCGGGGCCAAAATCAAACGCCCATTGTTCGTCCTCGTCAGATCATTCAATTGGGACGATCGATACGGGCTGAGCGCCGCCGTCGATGATCGATGTCTCCGAGCGATCGATCCGGCCTCGCTCCTCACATGAGCTCCATGGATCCTCAGACGACGGCAACGGATCCTTGGTTGCCTAATCAAACACTAACTAACTAATTAATCTCTCTCCTCTCTGGTGGAGGACAGAAACAGAAGGAGGGTTGGTGGGGAGAAAAGCTCGGAATGGGATGCAAATGGAGGACGGCGACGACAGACAGCATGGGAATGGTGATAGCGGAGGAAAACAATGTAAGCTCCGGCGGGAATTGAGGATGACGACGTGGATATATATATATATAGCAGCTTAATGCGTAGTATTTCCTGCTGCTTCATCTGATGATGAGCAGGGGCAGGTAGCTAGACGATCGAATCGATCCATCATCGAGCATCCATTCATTCATCTCCTTCCCAACACTAGAAATACATGCACACAACAACTTGGTCGATCAGAGTGCGCGAGCACCACGAGAGACGCACCGCACCGCACCGCACCGCACGACACAGCCCCTCACTTGCTCACGTCTAAGCGGCCAAAGATGGAATGGTTGACCAAGACCTCGCCAGTCGCCACCGACGTTGCTATTGCTACTCGGCTACGCGCACATGACAATTGATGACAATTAAGCACTAGACCTGCTATGCTTCACCCACCGACTAATAATAAACTGATACAACAAACCAACAATGCTACGCTGCTCACGACTCGTAATAAGCAACCTCAAATCAAACGGCTCTTTGATTAATTTATTTGTTCATATTCCTGGCATGATGAGGAACCAGCCCAAATTCAGATTACAGCCCACGGATTAGGATTATTCTGCCAAAATGAGCGTCTCAACATCTCCTAGCGACGGAGGCCATGCATTTCCCATCACTAACTTATTCCAAAGCCAAGACAATCGACTAATGGTTTCATCTTTGCTACATCAGAACTCACATAAACCCATCACCTAAAGTATTTAGTGATGCAACAAGTGAAAGAAAGAAGAGAAAACATACAATCCATGGGGTTCCCCTTCCCACCCAGCATACCCTTCTTCCTTGGGCTAACAGGTACTCCCAGATAGAATTATTATCATCAGTTTCCGAGTGGAGGCCTCCAGAATCTGTGGATAAAAAACAAGCAAGCATGAATGACTAAGCTTTCAGTAAAACCATTTTCAAGCTCCCAGTGAAACAACTATATTGGTGGATAGCAGACAGTCAAACAACCGTCCACACAACAATAGAATGCATCATATCAGAATTAACCAGACAACACCTCATCTCGTGTCTTGCTAACCATCCGTTATGCACAACAAGCAAAGACATTCAGAGCCAAGAGAAAGTATCATAAGTTCATAGCATGCAGGTTCCACCAAAAGTCAACTGCAGGTGATCACTGTTCAATTACCCTAACTAATAATGTCAAGAAGAAGCTAAAAGTTCCACACATTTTGGAGTTATGAAGTTCGATCCATCCTCTATGGAACAACACTTGGTTTATAGATAATATTGCAACCTTTCTATTACATGGACGGGGAATGAGATATTGGATGCCAACAAAACTTACAGCCTTCTACTCTGATGAAGCATGGGCCAGTAAGTAATTACTCAGAAATTTTGATTCCAATTTGGAACTAAAACACACGTGCTCGGAGCCCGAAAGATTCCATTTCTTTCATGATGGAAGTGAAGTATATATACTAGACCTAGACGGTAGTGGAGAATCTAGTCAAATCTATTTGAGCCTGTTTGGATCCCTTGAACTATTTACCGTGTGTTTGGTTGGGGGTTGGGTGGGATGGGTTGGATCCAACCCAGTTTTTGGGGACGGAGCCAACCCCGTCATGTGTTTGGTTACATCTCTGATTCTGGGGATGGAGCCAACCCATATCATGTTTGGTTGAGTGAACTGGAAACATGGGTTAGATGGCAAGATAACACCGTTACTGAGGCCCCACCTGTCAATCAGTGGACCCCACCTGTCAATCTCCCACCTATTTTTTTTTCCACCTTATCTTCTCCTCCACCTTATCTTCTTCCCCACCGTTTCCTCCCCACCGAGGCCGCCGCCAGGGGCAACGCGAGCTCCGCCTGGGCAACGCCCGCGAGCTGCAGAGGCGGTGGTCCGCTGCCGCGCGCGAGCTCCGCCGCCACGCGCGAGCTCGGTCTGGGCGCGGGCCGCCGCAGCGGGCGAGCTCCGCCTGGGCCGCCGAGCCACCGCCGCGGGCGAGCTTGGCCTGGGCGAGCTCCGCCGCGCGAGCGAGCTCCGCCTGGGCGCCGAGCCGCCGCCTCGCGCGAGCTTGGCCTAGGCGAGCTCCGCCGCGCGGGCGAGCTCCGCCTGGGCGCCGAGCCGCCGCCGCGCGCGAGCTCCGCCTGGGCGCCGAGCCGCCGCCGCGGGCGAGCTTGGCCTGGGCGAGCTCCGCCGCGCGGGCGAGCTCCGCCTGGGCGCCTCGGCCTGTGAAGCGGACGGGAGGATGACGGGAGGAAAGCGGTACGACGGAACCGGCGGGTTCGCTCCGTCCGCGATTTCGGTGAACGGAGCCGACCCGCATCTCGCGCGAATATTCCGTCGGAGCCAACCCAACCCACCTCCGATTGCATCCAAACGGCCGTAGGGACGGGTCCAACCCAACCCGCCTCGCTCCAACCCCCAACCAAACACATGGTTAGATTCTAGGATCACCCCATTTGGCTCGCCTTGTAATAGGAAACCACGAACCTGTCACTTTCCATACATGGAAATGGAGACTTGCTTCCAACTCACGGGGTGAAAAATGGAAAGACTTATTCCGTGTTGCTCCCAATCAAACGTTCTCACCCCGACTGACCAAGCCACTACTCTTTCACACCGAGATCTCCGCTGTCATTCTCAACTTGCACCTCGATCCAATCACGGCTAACTTCTTCAAAACTGGAGGATTCCTTCCACTCGTGGTGATTTCTCTATCTTGCTTTCCTTCAATTCCTCTCGCTGCTTCAACCCCCAGGCTTAACTTACCCTCATAATGACACAGACCAGGATGCCCGGAGACTCAATGCACTGTGATAGTGTGATGTAGTCCAGCATCCCAGCAGAGGTGGCAGAGTGAGGGGGAGAAGAAACTGAGGGGAGCCTAGTGTTGTTGTGTGTTGGTTCATGGGTCAACTGATTTGGTTGTAAGGTTTAGTACAACGTTGAACTACTTGGTTTTTTTTTGGCTTCTCTGGGCATTCTGATCTGTTGAGTTTGTTCCATGAAATGCTAGTACAATACCGACATCTTTTAGTTAAGAGATCTATCTAGGCGTCGTGGGCATTGAATGGAGTAAGAAAATGGAGGTTGATTAGTGCGGGTAGTCTAAAGTCTGAATTCTGAAGTCTATAATAAACATAATGAAAACTACTGTAGCAAAAGTTGTGTGACCAACCAACCTTTCCTTTTGCTAGTCCAAGGATGACGTGGCGATGACCCTGGCACCAAGCGTATCGAGCTGAGCCACGGTTGCTGTCGCCTTGAGTTTGCCTGCGCTCCAGAAGGCGTCCACCATCCTGCGGGCAACCTCCTCCCCTTTTCTTCTCCTTGGATGACGGCCACCGCCGTGGGTCCGGCGCCGCTAATGGTGCAGCCGAGCGCTCCAGCTTGCAGGGCCGCTGCCTTGACGGCCGCCATGCCAGGTATGAGGGGCGCCCTGGTGGGCTCGACGATGGCGTCGGACGACATGGCGGAGCCGATGAGGGCCGCGTCCCCTTGCAGCACGGCCGCCACGAGCGCGGCTGCCTGGCTGGAGTTGCGGACGTGGCGGTGGACGTCGACCTGCTTGGGCAGCGCGGCGCGCATCTTGCTGGTGGGCGCCTCGAAGTCGGGGGTGACGAGGACGAAGTGGAGGCGGAGCGCGGGCGGGGAGCAGAGCGGGACGAGGTGGAAGGGGTCGTAGCTGCGGACGAGGACGAAGCCGCCGAGGATGGCGGGGGCGATGTTGTCGGCGTGGAAGCCGCTGACGGCCTTCTCGGACTCGAGCCCCGCGAGGACGAGGTCGTCACGGCCGAGACGCGAGCCGAAGAGGGCGTCGACGGCCTTGGCTGCGGCGGCGGCGGAGGCCGCGGAGGATCCGAGCCCCGAGCCGAGCGGCAGGCCCTTGGTGAGGTGGATGGAGACGGCGTGGGAGCGGACGCCGAGGGCGCGGAGCGCGGCGACGGCGGCGATGCCGGCGCAGTTGCGGAGCGGGTCCTTGGAGAGGCGGTGGGCGAGGTGGGGGCGGGACGGGGATGCGACGGAGGCGATGGAGACGGTGGCGGGCGGGAGCGTGGGGTCGAGGGTTGCGGTGACGGTGTCGCCCAGGGAGAGGAGGCGTCGGCGACGGCGCATCCGAGGAAGTCGAAGCCCGGGCCGAGGTTGGCGACGGTGGCGGGCGCGAAGGCCGTGACGGACTGGAAGACCGGGGCGGGATCGGCGGCGGCGGTAACGTTGACCGTGGCGGGATTGGCTGCTCTGACGCGGAGAGAGACGAGCGATGGCCGGGCCCCGGCCCTGGCCCTGCAGGTGGAGGGGAAGGAGGAGGGCGCGGAGGCTGTGGAAGTCGCCGCCGCCGCCGCCGCCATTGTTTGGTGGGGTGGGGTGGGGTGAGGTCTGAGGACTGCTGGTGCTGGTGGGGCGGTGCTGGTGTGCTTTTGGGTCGTAGTTGTGGGATTCGATGGTGACGTTTCTCACTGACAGTTGCGGCCCACGCACCAGGACTGACTCTCTCCATCACCACTTGGCCTGCGGGTGGGGCCGCCTAGTCAGCCACCCAAGAGTCCGGCCAAGACATCCAGGCAGCCCGGAATCAGATCCTCTGAAGTCGTACGGACGACTTCACTCTCCAGTCACGTGAATCTGACCACTCAATTTCTATCCAACGGTGAAGTCTCAGTTATGTGTTTCCCACTCTAACTTGTTGGGCCGGCACAAGTCAGCACGACGACGCACATAGGAGCTGTGATACGGTAGTTTTTCTGACGCGGGACTTTTCACTGCTTTGGCACCGGAACGACGTTTTTGGCGCGAGCCCTGTAGGCCGGCGGCGGCCATCGCCTTTTGCTGGCGATGTTCTCCATCGATAAAGTGAACAGGTGCTAAAATCTCTCTCGTCATCTATTGGTCTGTACACTAGTGTTGTTCTGATTTGATCGTTCTTTAATCCTTCCTCGTTGGATTGTGCTGGATCAATTTTTTCTCTGAAGGCATGTGCTGGATCGATTGAAGGCTGGTGCTGGATCAATTGAAGGCATGTGCTTGAATGAAGCACCAACCTGCTTGCATTAAATTGAAATATTTGGATATAACAAATCTCTCTAACTATATTTTCTAAAAAAAAGTGTCAATTGTAACTTTTTGATTCTCTTGTTCTTGATTAGGAGCAACAAACTGAAATGTTAGTCGATGATGGCGCAAACCTACAAAATGTAAGGCTGAAACATTCCATCTTTGCCTCAGGAAGAGTTCTCTGAATCATATACAGTCATCAATAGTTTCTCTCAACTATTCATGGTAATTAATATCACAATTTAATATATTGTTTCTCTGGATCATACATGGTCATTATGTTGAATTAATTTTTTATTTTATTTTACAGGGAGCTGTGACAGATGGTGCTATTGGTGAATTTTAGTACTGCAGATTGTCAAATGGAGCTGCAACCTGCATCATTTTGGGGTTCAGTGTAAATGGAGCTCTCATACTCACTTTGAAAATGGAGCTGCAACCTGCAATGACAAATAATGACAGTAGTAGTTTTGCTTTTGTGGTTCAAGTGTAATCAGCCAAATGGAGCTGCAACCTGCATCATTTTGTGCTCTACAGTAACTGGCAACATCTTTTGTGCAGACATATATCTTTTGTGCAGACATATGAAATTGCAGTAACCAGTTTGTGCATTGCATTCACAATAGAATTTCTAATCAATTTACAACACAATATGCATCATTTTGTTCAGCTTGATAAAACTGCAGTGCCAGAACATCTTTTGTGCAACCATTTACAATAGCTTTCCAAATCAATTTACAAGAGATCGTGCAAGCACATATGGGCATTATAGCACATTACAGTCGCTTTTCAGAACTGAGAGCAACACACAGGCACTGCATCAAAGTCTTCTTCCAAGACTACCGATGAACCTGACCAAAGGCCGCAGGGCCTGCAGCCACGAAGCCAGGGCGGCGCGGTAGTCGAGTGTGGGGCGTTGGTGAGCACCGGAGCACCACGGCCAGCTGCGCGACTCGCTGGGGCGCCACCAGCCAGGAGCACCGCCCGCCGTGGGCGAGGCCGCCGCGGCGCAGACGGCTGGGGCGCTGGATAGTCGGGGCGACGCCGGGGAGGAGACCGCCGGGGCGCTGAACGTCCAGGCGAGGTAGGTAGCGCCCGCCGCCCAGCATCGGAGTCCAGTCGCGGAGGAGGGAAGTGGTGGCCGGCGGTGTACGGAGTCGGGCAGGGAGACACGAACGAATGCGGCGGCCGGCGGAGTACGCGGTCGGGCAGGCAGTGTATCTCCCGCTAGTCATGGGCTTTGTATGGGCCGGCTGTGGGCTGGTTTGTTTGCAGTGTTTTGGTCTCACCATTGGATGTAAATTGGATGGCTCTGATTATCGACTGGAGAGTGAAGTCGTCCGTACTGACTTCAGAGGATCTGATTCCGGCAGCCCATCCGGTCCGGTCAATACGAGGAGGGAGATGTCGCGGCGCCGGGCGCTCCTCGCCATCCTCCTAGCCGTCGCCCTCGCCCTCGCCCTCGCCTCCGCTTCCTCGGCGCCCCAGCCCCCGCCGTGCAGCCGCTCGTGCGCGGCCCTCAACTGCGACTGTGCGTGTCCCGCCTCGTCCGGCCTCATCGATTCCAATTCCATGGCTGGGGTGGGGTGGGGTGGGGTGGGGTGGGGGCGGCGATCTGATCCGCTTCCTGTTTCGTAACGCTTCCCTTGTTTGCCGCAGCCGTTGGGATCCGCTACGGCAAGTACTGCGGCGTGGGATGGAGCGGCTGCGACGGCGAGGAGCCCTGCGACGACCTCGACGCCTGCTGCCGCGACCATGACACCTGCGTCGACAAGAAAGGTTACATTGCTTTCCCTGGCTGCCTTGCTGTGCTCGTGACTGAGATTTCGCGTTGCCGGATGCAATGTCATCACTACACTCGGCACATTATTATTATTTCCTGGTTCTTAGTGTCATCAGCTGGATCCTACTACTAGTACTAACAAATTCAGTGCCTTACAGCATAATAAACCACGCACTCAATTTAATTCGTTGCTCTGGCTATGTGCTCTACTCTTCATAGTTTTCAAGAACAATTGGTGGCAATTCGTATGCCATGCCAATATGTATCGGGATATCAAGTTTCTTTAATGAAGAACAAAAGTTATTATTAGTGTATAAAATCAAATGCCTCAAACTCATATCAGTGAATCAAACCACAAAAAAGTTTGCATTTACCATAAATGAAAAGATATATACAAATGAAAATAGTGATCTGATCAACAAAGGATGAGAATGAGGATATGCCATTGCGGTATCCCCACACCAACTCAAATGGTTTTTGACTTTTATTCACCTGCAGTTCCTGAGCTCATGTCTCTTGCTTAACGCTTTGGTTGATTTATTATTCTCTTCTAGGTATGATGAGCGTGAAATGCCATGAGAAGTTCAAAAATTGCATGAGGAAAGTGAAAAAAGGCAGGCAAGGTTGGCTTCTCCAAGAAATGCCCGTATGAGATGGCTATGGCGACAATGACTCAAGGGATGGATATGGCCATAATGCTCAGCCAGTTCGGCAGCCAGAAGGTGGAACTCTAGCGTTAGCTACCTTCACCTCAGCTGCATGCTGCTTGATTCTTCACTGAAATACTTACATATATATATATATATATACTCCACTTAATGAAGAATAGAATTTATTGCCACATGATAACTATTGCTTCATCGGAGGATGGTTACGGTATACAACACCTGCCTGAGCGGGCACTCAGACTGATGTAATACAGAGGAGCAAACATGCTCGATAGATGAAGAAGAATGAGGTAAAGCATTAAAGGCCTGTAGAGCTAATGTATGAGCCGTAGAATTTTGGCTCCTATCAATCCTGAAGACGCTTGTTGTAGTCCTGTCCGTTGAATTCCTGAATACCTGTGTTGATCCTTCAGTCTGGAGGATGGTTCTGCGATTTTGTGGGGTTGGTTCCCTTTCTTTCCATCTTCGTGACAGGTGGGATCAGGTGTCACCCAGGACATAAATGGAGGAAGAATTTTCCATGTTACAAATTGGAGAAAGGGACATTGTAGTGGGCCATGCTTAACAGCTTGATGAGTAGGAAAAAATGGGTGTTCACTTCGTTTAGGCAGAGGTGTGGTGTGTTCCTGTTTTATTTCTTGTTCCTTTTCCTCGTTGATGAGTAGGGACTGTTGGTGGTAGTGACATTGTCGCTAACTTGCAACTGTTGCTTGATTCATACCGTATGAGCAAATCGTGGCCATCATCATGATATATATTTCCTCCTTTTTTTTTTTGGACCTGGGAATTCGTTGCTTTTCTGCTGACAAGTCGGCAGCAACAACTATAGCATTGTGATGAGAAATGGCGCTAGAGATTAGCTGACATCCTTCAACACAATTATACCTCAGCTTAACATAGGCTGGGGGCTTGTGATTCAACATGAGCATGATTTTATAGGGTTTGATGATTTGAGTTGAGGCCAGAGTGAGTGGGCACAGGGCTGGGCAGGTGATGACAAATCACATGCATGCATTGGTACCGTACCGAGATGCTGACGAAGCAGCAGCGTCCAGGCTGTGTGTGCTCTACGGAGTAGGGATGTGTAGGGTGGTGCTCCCGCCCACGTGTCGGCAGCGAGCTGCGAGAGGTCCAAATGCCCAATGCAGGCAGGCGCGCGTGGCCGCAGCGGCAGCGGCAGTGGCATCCCAAGCAAAGCAAAGGAAGCCAACAAAAATTGCTCCTGCTCGGCGTATTCTGCTTTTCCTCCTTTCCTGCTTTCTTCCTCCTCAGGCGGGGCGGGTATCCGCTGTTGTGCTTTGGCTTTGCTTCCTCACTTGTCGGCAGGTCATCTGCAGCGCAATCCCCCCACCCTTCACTTCTCTCCCTCCCGTGGCCGTGCTCGTGCTCGCTTGTTTCCCCATTGCCGATCGGATTCCCCTCCTGCTCCGCTCCGCTCCCCAAGGTAAGGTATAAGGTAACCGATCGATCGATCGATCGATCCTGCCGCCGCGCCGCCTCCATTCCATTTCCCGCTCCCGCACCAACTCCTGCATAGTACGTACGTACTCATCTTCTCTCTTGCAGCTGCACCTACAAAACCCTGGCATGGGGTCCAGGAGGGAAGGCAACATCCTGCTGCTGGTGCTGAGCCTCCGCAGCCGGGCGGAAGAGGCGCTGCTCGTGCCCAGCAGCCCACGCCGCAGCCTGCCCCTGCAGGAAGAGGAAGAGGAAGGGAGCCAGCAGCAGGGCCGAGGTGGAGGCCGCACGTCTCGTGTTGCTGCGGGCCGCCCGCGTGAGCAGTACCCACGTCCTCTGCACCAGCAGGGGGCTGCTACCCCTTTAGCTCCCGAGCTGCGCCAAGCAATGGATAGGGAGGAGGCTCGGGCTCCGAGTGGCCTTGCACCACCTCCACCTGTGCAGCAGCCATCTCCAACAACGGAGAGGGAGGCTCCCCCGCCTGTTCAGCCGCACGGACCACTTGCACCTCCACAATCAAGCAAGTCAATCAGGTTTCCTTTGCGCCCAGGAAAGGGCACTATTGGCACCAGGTGCCTCGTTAAGGCCAACCATTTCTTCGCCCAACTGCCAGACAAGGATCTTCATCACTATGATGTGCGTTCCAACATATATATATATATATATATATATATATATATATATATATATATATATATATATATATATATATATATATATATATATATATATATATATATATATATATATATATATATATATATATATATATATATATATATATATATATATATATATATATATATATATATATATATATATATATATATATATATATATATATATATATATATATATATATATATATATATATATATATATTCTTCTGTTACCTTATCCTTGATGAATATAATCTCATTTGTCTGTATGCCACAGGTCTCAATCACACCCCAAGTTACCTCAAGGGTTGTTACTCGAGCCATAATCAAGGAGCTGGTCAATCTCTACAAGCAATCCTACTTGGGTGGCAGGCTACCGGCTTATGATGGTAGCAAGAGCCTCTACACAGCCGGCCCACTGCCGTTTACTTCACAGGAATTTCATATCGCTTTATCTGACGATGATGCTAGCCCTGGTTCAGAGAGGTCTGTTGTTCACATTTTTTCTTCATCAACACGAGATGTTTTCCTCCCGGTCACGCAAATTCATGATTATGTTCTCCACTATTTGCTTTGCTTTGCTATTGTCCAGGCGACGTAGGAATTTTAAAGTAGTCATTAAATTTGCCGCACGAGCTGATCTCCACCGCCTCGAGCTGTTTTTAGCTGGGAGGCATGCAGAAGCTCCTCAAGAGGCATTGCAGGTTCTTGATATTGTGCTGCGGGAGCTGCCTTCATCAACGCCAAGGTACCAATGAATTTCTAACGTCATTGTAACTAGGAGCAGTTGAAGCAACAAGTGGATCTTCATATTTCTCAAATTGTTTCCCCGCAGCTACGCACCATTTGGCCGCTCGTTCTTTTCCCTGACTTGGGCCGAAGGCAGGCCTTGGTGGTGGATTAGAAAGCTGGCGTGGATTTTACCAGAGCATTCGTCCTACTCAAATGGGCTTGTCACTCAACATTGGTAATATGAATCCCTCATCCCCTCAGTAGTAAATTAATTTGCACATGTTTTCTGTCTTTCCTTATTACTGCAAACCCCACCCCCCCCCAACCAACATTGGTAATATGAATCCCTCATCCCCTCAGTAGTAAATTAATTTGCACATGTTTTCTGTCTTTCCTTATTACTGCAAACCCCACCCCCCCCCCCACCCCCCCAAAACTGAGGCTAACACACTTGAAGTCTCCAACACTACTGATGATTTCTTATCCATATTAAAGACACAGACACATATCTCCTGGATTTTGATTTTACTTTCTCTGACTTTTCAGATATGTCAGCGACAGCTTTCATTGAGCCATTGCCTGTAATTGAATTTGTTGCACAGCTGCTGAATTGTGAAATTCACTCGAGGCCACTCTCAGACGCAGAACGGGTGAAGGTGTTCTCACTGAACTAACCTTTTCCTGATACTTCATCTCATAGGAAGAGCCAGTGTTCAAATGAAATATTTTGTATTGCCTTCAAGATAAAAATGTATATTGTGTGCATAATCATGTCCACGAGCACTGTTTGGACTTAAGCAGTGCATGAACATAATCTGTGCATTTCCTTTTTGGAACATAATCTGTTTGGACTTATACGCCGATACGGAAAGTATATGAATATACCAAAAAAATCAGAATACATCTATCTAAAACAATTTAAGGCTAGTTGGTTTTAACACTACTTAGAGACATAAATCCTAATCAAAATCAGAATACATCTATCTACTCAAAATCAGAATACATTATCATCATCACTTGCTACCAAAACAGTAGGAGCGGCCGTCGTCTCTCTGGAGTCTGGGTTGATTCTCGCTGAGTAGGTTTGAAGGTTGTCTAAATGGGGCACCAAAACGGGCTGCTGAGATGATGGGCTTCAATTTGAGGTGTTATATTTAGGCTGCAAAGTATGGGGCAAGTATCTGGGAAGTATCGCATAAGTATCGGGATTTAATTTAATTATTTGTATTTCTCTATTTTCCCGATACTTCACACATACGTATCGGGATATAATTTAATTATTTTTATGCCACATATTGCATAATCATGTCCTGCAGAAAAAATATAGGTGAAACTGCAGCAATACTTATGGCTCATGACGCTAGAACTATGATGTGATAAACTGTGTGATAGCTGCATATTTGGATTGCTAGATCACTACATCAGCATCTTGTCTTGCCAAATGCATTTTATCTCCCACACTCAGCCATTCCACAAAAAAAGAAGAAAACTTCTTTCAAAGAAAAAAAGTATGTTTGCAATCTATAAATAAAAAACATTAGTATGAGAGTTTCTACCTTTTTCTTCTTCTTTTTCCATGGTTAGCAGAAGCTCCTTTCTGATGTGCATATTTTAAACAATTTAACTTAAATATTCCTTTTATGTTCACAACCTAGATCAAGAAAGCCTTGCGAGGAGTTAAGGTGGAAGTTACTCATCGTGGAAACATGCGGAGAAAGTATCGAATATCTGGTTTAACAACTCAGGCGACTCGAGAGTTAACGTATGCAAGTTTCTCACTTTGTTTCAAAAAACACTTAAAATGCTTGTTAAATTTTCCTGTAAAAGATTCATGTTCTTCGTGCCACAGCTTTTCTGTTGATGAAAGGGTACCATAAAGTCAGTCGTACAATACTTCCAAGAGACATATGGCTTTGCCATCAACACCTACCTTCCTTGCCTTATAGTTGGCAATCAAAAAGCGTCCAAATTACTTGCCAATGGAGGTGAGATTGTGAAATAGTGGTATTCTTTCTTCCTTGTTTTGCATCTGAAAAACTACTCCACCTCCAAATTTCCATGTTTAACTCTTCTTTACAAAATCATGCAATTATTATTATTTTGGATTCTTCCCGAGATTTTTTAAAATTGTAGAGTTTGACTTTATTCAGGTCTGCAAAATAGTGGAGGGACAGAGGTACTCCAAGAGATTAAACCAGAATCAGATCAGAGCTCTTTTGGAGGAGACATGCCAGCACCCCGCGATGCGGATGGCGTGATATAATTAGGGCATGTATCTTATTATTTTTAGTGGTTTCATATGGCTTTGAAATTTCAACAATTGCCTGTGTCAGTTCAGATCTTTCATTGTAATGCTATCTTGTGTGAACAGATGGTTAAACAGAATGCCTATGACAAGGATGATTATGCACAAGAGTTTGGCATTAAGATTAGCGATCGTCTGGCATCAGTTGAGGCAGTTTTGCCAGCGCCACGGGTAGGCTGAACCCATTTCTGTCTGTTTTGACCTCTCTTCTTTATCTTTACCTTTAGTCATGCTCTCAGCAGCACAAGTGCTGTAAGCAATGGAATATTCTCTCTTGCACTGGACATAGAGTATCACAAAGATGGACGCATAAAGATGCTTACCTTGTAAATATATGGCTTTACTAACAAACATTTTTCTGTATTGCAGCTTAAGTACAATGAGACTGGTCGAGAGAAGGACTGCTTACCTAGAGTTGGTCAATGGAATATGATGAACAAGGTAACTGCATGGACTTTCTTTAGCTCTTACAAACTTTACTCATATTATTATTGTTATGAGCCCGATGCCCACAGTAGAATAGGGAAGTAGAGGTGGGGAGACAAACAATTTTTCTACCATCTATTTGATTCTCACCGTCCTAACTCTGACCGGTACTGTACAAGTGCTATTCCGCCGCACAAATGCTTTTACAGTAATCACGCCTCCCCTTGTGCCTTGCCTTGCGTGACACCATCTGTCATAATATCAAGCTATACAATGGATAGGTCTTTTATTTAGGAACTGACCTCTGCTGCTCCTGAGAATGGTGTACTTTTTTTTCTTTATTTAGCTTGTTGCCTCTATGTTGCAATGGATTTCCAGTGAAAAGTATTTAATGGTCTAGGCTCTAACAGTTGAATTGTTAAAACACAAAGAAACCTCATAGGTTGTAGAACCACCCACCCACCACCGTGTTTTTTATAGTAATAAAAGATTTGCAAAACACATTCACCTTGGATTGACAGAAATATGCTAGTCAGAAAACCATACTGTCACAATACATAACTCAGATGGGCAACAAAAAATAATGCTGGAGATTATTATGTTGCATCCCATATAGTTGCGTTTAATAATCAGCATTATGCAGTTCAAAACTGATTTCAAACACTGGCTTTTTAGGTTTCATTAATCAAAGAGACGTAGGGCATTTGTTTATGGTGCATGGATATTTACTATTCTTTTATTATTTTCCTGTGCCCAGAAAATGGTAGATGGTGGTAAGGTCAAAAGCTGGATATGTGTCAATTTTGCTCGCAATGTGCAAGACAGTTTTGTTCGTGAGTTCTGTCATGAACTTGCAGTGATGTGCCAAGCGTCAGGAATGGCAAGTATTCTTGACACAGTTCCTGCAAAACTTGCTTATTGACATCAAGGATGCACCTCAAGATCCTTATATAAAAGCAAAAGCACCAACATGAATATTAGGGTTTGTACTTCATCCTCAGTAATATTGTCATGCATAATCATAATAGGATTTCGCACGGGAGCCTGTTCTTCCACCTCTATATGCACGTCCTGATCAAGTGGAGCGAGCTCTGAAAGCTAGGTACCATGATGCCATGAACGTTCTTGGACCCAAACACGAGGAACTCGATTTACTTATTGGAATACTACCTGACAACAATGGCTCACTTTATGGTATGTGAACCTGGTCCTTCTAACTTCCAGTTCTTTTTTCTCGAAAACTTCTAACTTCTAGTTCTTCCTATTGATGCCTGTGGTGTTGTTGGATTCTCATTATTATTATTATGGAGTTCTCTGTTGACATTACTCGTCTCCTTGCTGATGCTAGGTGATTTGAAGCGTGTCTGTGAAATAGATCTTGGGATAGTTTCACAGTGCTGTTGCACAAAGCAGGTTTTCAAAATGAACAAACAAATTCTTGCAAATCTTGCTCTGAAGATTAATGTCAAGGTTCAGTGCCCAGTACCCTCCACTTTGGGGTTTTGTTTACATTTGTCTTTCTTTGTGTTTGTCAAGTTGACATCCTTTAATCTGCCAAAGGTTGGGGGCAGAAACACTGTCCTGGTAGATGCCATCTCAAGGCGAATTCCTCTGGTAACTGATCTACCTACAATCATATTTGGTGCTGATGTGACTCATCCTCATCCTGGTGAGGACAGTAGTCCCTCAATTGCTGCTGTAAGTAGAATAACAACACACTTTTTTAGCTTTAGTGATTAATGATCTGCTCTTGAGTCTTCACTTTTTGCTTTGGGAAGGGTTATTTAATTTGTTAACGAGCAACTTTATCTGTAGGTTGTGGCCTCCCAAGATTGGCCAGAGGTGACAAAGTATGCTGGACTAGTTTCTGCTCAAGCTCATCGGCAAGAGTTGATAGAGGATTTGTATAAGGTTTGGCAAGATCCACAGAGAGGGACAGTCAGTGGTGGAATGATAAGGTGCCCTGCTCATTATTTCAGCTTTTCTTTCCTTAAGAAAGGGACATGCAGCGATTCAATGATACATTTTTCAACCTTTCTTTCTTCAATGACAAATATTTTTTACATGAAAAAAATTGCAGGGAGCTACTTATATCCTTCAAAAAATCAACTGGTCAGAAGCCCCAGCGAATAATATTTTACAGGTTTGTGCTCTCAAAGTAAATACCTGTACTAGTGCTTTTCTTCTTCTTGAGAATGTACTAGTATTTTCTGCTTCCTCTACAGCTTAATCTTCTTTCTCCTTGTCAGGGATGGTGTCAGTGAAGGACAATTTTATCAAGTTCTGTTGTATGAGCTCAATGCAATCCGAAAGGTAAATATTTGACCAAACCAGGCATGAGCATATCTGGATGCTACCACTAAGCATGATCTCCATGTCACTTAGGCATGTGCCTCCCTGGAAGCTAACTACCAACCAAAGGTGACTTTTGTTGTGGTTCAGAAGCGCCACCATACTAGATTATTTGCTCACAACCACAATGATCGAAATTCAATTGACAAGAGTGGAAACATACTCCCAGGTAATATTAACACTACCTTGTACCTCGTAATTAATATTACTATGTTACTCCCTCAATTCTGGAATGCAAGTCATTATGACTTTCAAAATGTGTACTGAAACATAAGGCATTCTTTGTGGTGCCCATGTTCAGATTTAATATAGTTTGCTAAAGGAAACCATGATTTGAGGAGAAACTCCTTAATCGGGCTTAATCCATGGGTACATGCATCATCTGAGGATTCCATAAGTTGTCTTAAATTGTTTGGAATGTCTTGTATTACAGGAAGGAGGGAGTAATACTAATGTTTGTTACTGCTGCTTATTATCTAAAAAATGACTTCTGCCATGCTTTACCTTTTGAAAGGTACTGTTGTAGATTCGAAGATCTGCCATCCTACTGAATTTGACTTCTACTTGTGTAGCCATGCTGGCATTAAGGTACTGCTTGCATCTGGCTTGTCAGATAATGCCATTCTATGTAATGTACAAGTCATCATTTACCTACCCCATGTACATATAGGGCACTAGCCGTCCAGCTCATTATCATGTCCTGTGGGATGAAAACAACTTCTCTGCTGATGAGTTGCAAACTCTTACAAACAACCTCTGTTACACGTAAGTGCCTATTTCTCTGGTGAAATTTTCTTCTGGAATGCTATTTTCTAACTCAGCGTCCTATGTGCAGTTATGCAAGGTGCACCCGCTCTGTATCGATAGGTAAGCTATCCCCTCTTCAGAGATTGTTTTGGAAGTTCTACCACTGGCTTGCTTTGTGACTAAAATCATTTTTTTCTCTCTCCGTTTTCAGTTCCACCAGCGTATTATGCCCACCTGGCTGCCTTCAGGGCTCGTTTTTACATGGAACCAGAGACCTCTGACAGTGGTTCGGTGGCAAGTGGTCCTGCAGGCCGTGGACCTCAGTCAGCATCCCATAGCACTCAGGCCCCCTGGTGGTGCAGCTGCCAGGGCCACTTCCAGCTATGAAGGATAACGTAAAGAGGGTCATGTTCTACTGCTGAGGCTAGGTTGGGCCGCTTATGGTACCCTCACCTGTAAATATGTTTAGACATAGTAATAATCTGGCAGCTGCTATTTTGGGTGCTGTACTGTTACCATTTACCGTACTGGTCTACGTCTCTTCCTCAAGCATCACATGTATGCACTGATGCTATTGTCTGCTCGGATCATGTATGCACGCTGTAAACATAGTAATACCCTCGGTTGTGTGAGTATTTCCATCTGTATGTCGTGTAAAGGAAATGGTATCTCGGTTTGGTTATCTGGAGCTGTTGATGCAAGTGCTTTGGAATCCTGTCACCTGTGGGAGCATGTAG
>JAENPR010002906.1:0-36069 GCA_018135685.1 Themeda triandra
ATGTTTTCTTGCAAAGGTGTACTTCTCTCTTTTTTTTTTTTTTTGACACAAGGTGTACTTCTCTTCTTGTTTCACTATAAAAGAAAATTCAAGATTATTAAAAAAAGGCGCCTACTTGGACGATATTTTCAATGATATTTCCCTTCTTGGACACGATGCTTTTTCACAAAGAAAATTCAACGATATTTTCACAAAGTTTTTTTTAATAACAATGAATTTCTTTTTTAGCAAAGATAGGAGCTCAGCCGAGTGGTCGACACGATGCCTCTTCTTGGACGTACGCTAGTTCCCATCCGTGAGAGGCTGGCTGGATATATTTTTGGTGGTCGTCGTCAGTCAGTCAGTGGCTACCACATAATGGTGGCGCTGTCGGAACAAGCAACAAGGAAGGGAAGAGCTAGCCAGGAGGATGGACGGCGGCACGGTGGTGTGCGTAACCGGCGGCAGTGGCTACATCGGGAGCTGGCTCGTCAGGAAGCTCCTCGCCAGAGGCTGCGTCGTCCACGCCACCCTGCGGAGCCTCGGTATCCTATCTATCCACGCACGCGCCTCCGAACCCTCTCGCCCATGTCATCTGATCGGACCTTGATGGGCGCTGTTGACATGCAGCCGACGAGAAGAAGACGGGGCTGCTCCGGGCTCTTCTGGGCGCGGCGGAGCGGTTGCGGCTGTTCGAGGCGGACATGTACGACGCCGACACCTTCGAACCCGCCATCGCCGGTTGCCACTTCGTCTTCCTCGTCGCCACGCCCATGGCGCACGACCCCACCAGCACCAAGGTATGTACCATGGTGCACGCCCATAAGCTAGCTAGTGAACTCGTCGTCTCCAACGCCGACGAGTTCTTCGCCATAACCCTAGCCTCGGGCAGTCGGGCGCATGTGCGGGATAAGCGTGGGCGCGGGCGTCGGTCTAGTGTAGAGAGGGAGAGAATGTTTAGCGTTTCTCGTATAATAATAATGATAAGCCGCATCGTTTTCCTGCAGTACAGGAACACGACGGAGGTCACGATGGACGCGATGCGCATCATCCTCCAGCAGTGCGAGCGCTCCGGCACGGTGAAGCGTGTCATCCACACGGCCTCGATCATGGCCGCCTCGCCCCTCAAGGAGGATGGCAGCGGCTACAAGGACTTCGTCAACGAGTCCAACTGGACACCGCTCAACCTCTCCATTGAATTCAGCAACGCTTTCCTGGAAGTACGTAAGCGTTGAATAATATCTACTACACACTACTCACGGCAACAGGCAACCCATGATACATGCATGCATCTAGACGAGCTAATCGTATCATACGCGTACGTACGCACGAACGCAGGATTATGTGCGGTCCAAGACGCTGTCGGAGAAGGAGCTGCTGAGCTACAACGACGTCTCCTCCAAGAATCAGTCCCGGGCGCTGGAGGTGGTCACCCTGGCGTGCGCGCTCGTCGGCGGCGACACCATCCAGCAATACCTGTTGAGCAGCACCCTCGTGATTATAGCGCCGCTGACAGGGCAGGCGATCTACAACAATTCCCTCATGTTCCTGCAGGCACTGCTGGGCTCCGTGCCGCTGGCGCACGTGGAGGACATCTGCGACGCGCACATCTTCTGCATGGAGCAGGCGTCCATGGCCGGCCGCTTCCTCTGCGCCGTCGGGTACCCCAACATGCGGGACATCGTTGACCACTTCGCTACTAAGCACCCCGACCTCAAGATAAAATTGACAGAGTACGTTTTGACAAGTGATGTTCTCGGTTCTTATTAGCTAGCTAGCTGCTCTGGTGAATTTTAAACTCCTACAAAAATAAAGCCCACTAGCTTATTTGTCTAGCCTCTTGAAGCAACATTTCCAACAGTTTGGCATAATCGGCAAATCCTAATTTGGGCAAAACCACAAAAAGCTCCTCCAACAATTAGGCAAAACCACTTGGCAAAATAGCTCACTTGGCAAAAGGGAGCCTTCCAGCGCATATTTGCGCCCGGTCTGGGCACTTGGCATCGGTGAATTCGGGTGACGGCGGCCGCTCCTCCCGCGCGAACCGGCGAAGCTTTCCTTTCCGCCGGGGAGCGGGGAGAGCGCAGGTGCGTCGCGGCGGGCCAGCCCGGAGACGGAGCAGGAAGCAGCGAAAGAGGGGCTGCTCCTTAGCGACCCGGCCGGGCTCGGGAAGAGGCGGACGAAGATGGAGCGGCTCTCTCCACGGACAGGTACCAGTTCCGGATGCCGAGCTTGAAGGGGTCGGAGCGGCGGTAGGAGCAGGGGCCGAAGGTGTCGATGCGCCACTGCGCCAGCGGAAGATGGTCTCCACGCGGGAGTCGGCCCGCTCGCCCCTCCCGGACCCGCCGCCGCCGTTCATCACCGCCGCCGAGGTCCAGGAGTGGGGGAGTGAGGAAGAGGGGATTGGCGACCGAGGCGAGGACGGCGAGTCACCTTCACAAAAACCTTTTCTTTTGTCGCCGCCACGGCCTACCCGAGTAACCTCGCCCCTCCACGTCACACGATTTCTGCAAAACTATTTCAACCAACTGCCTCTGTTCGTAGATACTTCCTCCGTCCCATAAAATTTGCGACATGTAGGCCACCAAACTCTAATTTGCCAATCCAACTAGCTAACTGTTGGAGAGGCCTCTTTTTTCCACTTGGCATTTGGGGTTTAGACTTGGCAAAAATATAGATTTGCCAAGTGCAATATGCTAAACTGTTGGAGTTGCTCCACATCATCCTCTACTTCTCCCTTTGTTTACAAATAGATAGGCCAACAATCACTTTTATTTATCTCAATACAACAGCCACACCCTCTTTACTTTTGCTGCAAACCAATAGGTGGCCATTGAATGCTCCTCTAGAATTGGAACACACAACCGATATGCTTTGAGCTTTACTTGAGGGCAGTGGCTTCATTGCATTCTTATAAATCCGAGCTCTTTTATTCTAGCCTCACAGATGCACTATTAACTTCATATGAAAAGCAACATTTAGTTCCCAACCATGTAACTACAATTGTTGTATAAGTATCACATGCATAAACAAGAATACAACAATGATCAAATATATGTCCCAGCGACAACGTGTGGGGAGTTCACCTAGGTTTACGATGATTGATGCTTAACCTTGTCCTTCTTTGATGGTGACCGGTGATCTTGTGATACAGGGTGATAGGGGAAGGGTCAGGATTCTGCCCAACACCCACAAGCTTGAGGACTTGGGGTTCAGGTTCAAGTACGGAGTGGAGGAGACGCTAGACTGCAGCATTGAGTGCGCCAAGAGGCTGGGAGAACTCTAGGGGCCTTTTTGGTAACGATTCATCCAGCTCTGGCTCCTAGGTGTCATTTTTTCATGTATGATAGTGTTCACTATAGCGATACTTCTCTCTCTCTGGTAAGAGAGAGAAATATAGCTAGAGTGAACGGTGTCATTTAGGGAAATGGCAGGCAGAAGCTAGAGTCGGATGAATTAGTGAAACATCGAAATTCAACTACAAAACTATTGTGGTACAATAGTGTTGTGTTTTGTACGTGTAAAGGAGTACTCTCTCGGATCTAGAATAAGTATGTTGTGGTATTCATGTTGGTCAAATTTTAAGTTTGGCTAGATTTATATGAAATAGCAATATTTGTATGTCCAAACTAAGTTTGTTGTGAAAATAGATTTAACGATCTATTTAGTGATACTAATTTTGTGTATCATAAATATTTATATTTTCCGTCTATATTTGGTCAAAGCCGAAAGTGTTTGACTTCTCGGTAAGCAAGAACTGCAACGGAGGGGAGTTTATCAGCGGCAAAGTCGGAACAAATTTGAGAGGGTGTGTTTGACATGTGTTTGTGGGTGCTAGAATTTATAAAACTGCAATTACCATGAAAATTTGGTTCCTATATAAGTGTACGGCCTCACCGCTGTGGATTTTTTACAACAAACCGCTTTGGATGTTGGTCCACCACAGAGTATATTGAGGTTATTCAGTTGGTCTATAAGCTATTTGATTTCAACTAATTCTGTGTGAATAAGCCGAAATAAAATAAAGACCGAGACCGAAAAGGGACAAGGCCGTTTTGCGCCATCGCGGTCGATTCCTCCTCCGTCAAAGTTTGAAGCCTTTTAGACTCTCATCAGTTCCATGTCAACACCAGAAAAGGATGTTGTCAAAAAAAAAAAAAAAAATCAAAAAAGGAAAAAAGGTAAATTTCGTATATGGTTTTTTTGCATTTAAAATCTTCTATTTGGGCTGGCCTTCTATTGAAAGGTAACATGCAAACATATGACAATTACCATCATCCTATAAAAATTAATATTGGGATCCATCCCTGCAAAAACATAACTACTATAACAAGCCCTAATACTTAGTTATGTGATACAGGAATAAAGTGCAAAAGGGGGGTTAGATCAAGAGGACCCAGCGGATGGAAACCCATGCCTAAATTCAAAACCCCAGCTAAAGACTATGGTTCTCAACCCAACAACGACGACATGCCAGTGTGGGATGATTCTTCAAGACGAACACCAGACTCAGGTTAGCTGAGATGCCATATGAAAACCAAAAGTATCTTAACAAACTTTATTTATTATGTCCACACAAATGAAAAAGTTCTAGATTTTGCATCATAGTGTTGCCATGTTGGTGATTTTAGAGTGTTTTACATTGCATACTTAAATTTCCCACAGGGCTAAACATGTCACCAGTCAGAATGAAGAGCATATATGATAGCTACAACACCAGTCCAACTCTGTGCACAAGTAACAATGCCTATGAAGCTACTCACAACGCAAGTACCAGCAGATTGGCAACCAGTCCATCATGGGACACTACCCCATAGTTCCATCAAAAAAAGGTACCTCCTCAAACAGAAAAAAAAATGGAAAAAATAACAGAAACTACGTTACCAAAGTACCAATTCTAACGTACGTGATATCCATAAAAGGACTACAGCTATATGGCACAGAGTGGCGATTCATATCATCTAGGGATGGCCAGACAGGAGCAATGGCATTACCATATACCATTAGGACCTACTTCACGTACCAAGACATCGAGTTAGCATAATAATTGTGGCTTTTGTTTGATTTTCCTGTTGACCGAGACTATAAAAGACCCAAATATGTAATGTGTAATGACTTTTAATTCAGTTTGATCTCCAACCACTACAGGAATCTGGCTGTTCGCCGACGGCCCAGGGGTTTGCCGGCCAGGATCGGGCTGTCGGCGAACCATTGTTTGCCGGCAGCCGTAAACAGACCATTGTCGGCAAATTCAACTTCGCCAGCTTGACCCGGACCCACGGGCTGTCGGCGAACCCAGGCTGTCGGCGAAGATGGTTTTTCCCGACAGCCAGGCTGTCGGCAAACCAAAGGTTTGTCGTAAGCCCGGCAGCTCGACAAACGGCGTCGTCGCCGTTGCTTCGCCGGCTTGACCACGCCGTTAGGGGCTGTCGGCAAAGTCGGGGTTTGCCGGCGGCCGTTGTCTTGTTGGCAAAGTCCACGGTTTGCCGGCGGCCACCGTGAAGCTGTCGGCAAACTATGCTCTTTGCCGAAACGGCCGCTGTATCTTGTCGGCAAACATTTTTTTTCGAATTTTGACTTCAAAATTTTTTTGTTGCCTAGATACATTGTTTACAATCACATGTTTGAATTTGGGCCTTTTTTGAAACATTTATCTATATTTCGTTAATTTCTTTCCGTCACTTGAATTTTCCCGCATTTTTCAAATTTGAACTGCAGGTACATGAAATAACGAAACTTTGGCCTTCGAAACATGATATTCATGGTGGGGAGTGTGTTTTAAGGCCGTGTACCAATGCTCACCGAAAAGTTTCAAGTCCTTGTCCACGTAACACGACCATCCGGGGGAGTGGTAAAAGTATTTTTTAATTATATAAAATCCAAACGAAGTTGAAAAATCACGAAACTTGACGGGGTGTCGTGTTATCGCGGGGACGGGCCGGAGGCGTACACCAACGCCGGCGTCCACCCCAAGCTCGTCGAGTACTGGCGCGTTTCGCCGACGCTATGGGGATGACAAGGACCCCGCCCACGGAGCCCTGGACCGGGCTCGTGATGAGGTTGGGAGGAGGGAAGCGGCACGGCTCCTCTTGGATGGCCAACAGCGCCATCGACCCGGCCACTACTCCCACGGCGGGGGAGATTCGAAAAGCCAACTCCGGCAGCTCCTCCGGCATCCCATAGCGCCAGCCACCGGCCGAGCACCGCCCGGATGTACACGCAGATGCGGGTAAGTGCGGTTCCATTCATCATTCACACACGATCCACCTTCGCTTCACATACCATCAACCATGTGCGGGTGTAATATTGCGAGCTAGGTTCGAAGAGTTTGGAGGCCAACCGGGCGGCCCGGGACTTGGCCCACAAGATGCGGTAGCGGCGGTGGAAGCGGCCCCCCGAGCGCACTGGCGACGCGGCGGAGCACCACCGGCGTCGGATGGCGGACTGCGAGCTTCCTCCGGACCCGGCACAGCGGGGAGCTTCCTCCTCGCTCTTTGCTCCGGGCCCGGTCCCGATCCCAGTCAGTCCGGTGCCTGCTCATTCGGTGTCGGTGAGTATAATACTAATTGCCTCACTTGCTTTAGCTTGTGCGGCCATCCCCAGTACTTTACTAATTACCTCACTTGTCCTTTGTGCGAGGCTCCGTCGGCGGGTTCGAACCCGGCTCCCGGCCCTCCTGGGTGCCGGCCCTACACGGCAAGGGGCGCGGGGTACCCGACCTACCCGAGCCTACCCCACGCGGCCGTTCACGTGGGGGCCTCCTCCACAGTCGCGAGGGCTACTCCTCGTGGCCGGGGCGCGACGCGGCGGGGGCCTCGCGGGGACTATGGCACTACGACGCCGCGCCGTCAGGGTGGACTCAGGCACCACCACAGGCAGGGTGGGGTTCGTGGGAGCAAGGTGGGGGCGATGGGACCCCTGGGGACGGCGCCACGAGCTAGGTACGTTTGCCTCGCTTAACTACTTGTCGGCCTTCATGCCGCTATGGTTGTCGGCCTTCGTGCCGCTGTGTTTATCGGCCTTCGTGCCGTGGTGGTTATCGGCCTTCGTGCCGTGGTCGTTGTTGGCCTTCGTGCCATGTTTTTTGCAGGTCTTGGAACCTCCCCGTGCAGGAGAGGTGATGCCGAATTTTTGAGTGGATACTAATCTTTTTATCTCTTTTTGTGGGAGGAGGACCTGTGGGGGGTACTCGGTGACGAGCTAGGTACCTTTGCCTCCATCTTCTCGACTAGGATGCATGTTAGACCTTTTTGCCCTTATGTTGGACTTGTAGGACTTGTTGGACATCCATATGTATGTTGGACATGTATGCACTTGTTACGCGACGTTATGTGTATTTCGGACATGTATCGATGGATTTGATGATGTTCATGTGTGGATTCATGTTGAGATCGAATCCGATGATGAAATGCGGTTTATATGCTATATTGTTGCTATAAATGTGATGTGGTATATATATATGCTATAAATGTGATTCGAATGCAATGAAACCAAAAAAAAAAAAAAACCCGGCTTTTCTGCGACGGCTTTGACGCATAGCCGTCGGCAAAGTGTGTACTTTTTGCCGACGGCGGGTGTTTGCCGACGGCCTTGGCGGGGGCTTTGCCTGACGGCCTTGCGTACACTGGGTCAGTCGGCAAAAAAGAGGAGTTTGCCGCCCGGCCATATTGGCCTGGCGTCGGCAAACCCTCGCTTTGCCAACGGCTCGGGCTGTCGGCAAACCAGCTTTGCCAACGGCCACGGCGTCGGCAAACTGGCTTTGCCAACGGCCACGGTGGCATCGGCAAAATCATGACTTTACCCGACGACCACTTTGTCGGCGAAGCAACGGACAGCGAGTTACAAAGCGCTGTTCTTCGCCAGAAGCGACCACGTGGGCCTGTCGGACGCCGGCTACGCGCCCTAATTCTGTCGGCAAAGTCTGTTTGCCGACGGGATTTTTGCGACGACGGTTTCGACGGGAATAGGGAAATCTGTCGGCAAACCTGTTCATTGTATAAAAAGGGGCTTAGACGGCTTTTTCATTTGTCGGCAAACCCTTAATTCTGTAGTGAACTATATGGTGGAGGACACCTATTTCAATCGCAAATGTAGATATACCCCAGACATCTCTAAACAAATCCATTCAAACCGAAAAAAACTCAGTCATTCACGTGAAAACTAAAAGATGTAGCTGCGAAGAATTGCAAGATTCAAGAACTAGAACAACTGCACCAGTCAGCCTCTATTTTATGGCGTCCATTGATAAAAAAAAGCTACCACTAGCTAGAAAAACGCCATAAGGACACAACCGCCAAGCCAATTTGAATTCCAATACAGTGAACAATGGGAACTGCAGCAAAATATCTAAAGCTACAACCCCACTCGTGTATAAAACAGCAAGGGAAGGGACGCCACCGAGGGGGCAAGGCAAGCCACCAACACCCACCCATATCCACAACACAGCTACTCACAAATACCCTGACCATAGGTCAATCCAGATCTATACCCAACAAGAAATTCATCCCAATAGTAGAGATCTATCACCAGCCTAGGAGATCCAGCATCCTCCCTACAACCAAGTTTACACTGATACAAGATCCATTCCGAGATCCAGAAAATGTTAGCAAAACTTGACAGGCTAGAAGTACCCACATCTATCCTACAATATAGATCAGTCTTCCAAAGCAGACCATGCCCAAGAGACAACATAAACATACGAACGGTAACAATCAAGCAACTGATGGATGCATCTGGCCAGTCCAAGCACAAAGGGAGATTTGTGCTCAACAACGAACTGCTATACACTGTAAGTTCGTGTACAAAAAAACTCCCTCCAATTACTTACTTTAATACCAAAAATATACACATTTCCACAAATTTAACGCCATAGCTCTTGGGAAAATATGAAGGTTAAGTTGTGCGGCAGACTAGTCAACATCAGTCAAGAAGAAAGGCACACCAACTACGCATTAATGACGACGGCTACTTGCAAGCAAGGATATGGTATGCCACAATAATATGAAAATGAGATTTGTCATCTATTAAATATCTAATTTTTTTAAATTCGGAAACCAAATAATCGGGAGCAACGGTGAAAGTCACCACACCAGACCTTTCGGGGCATGGTAAGTATTTTCAAAAAATTGCACATACTAACGACAACAATGTATTCATATCAACTACCATACAGCTTAGATCATTACTACACAGTTATTGGGACCTTGGTAACAGAATCAGGAAGCCTATTACTACAGACAATTAAATCAATGTGAGTATCAATCCATACAACCATGAAATCACAACATAATCCTGACTAACACACATATTCCAACAAACAGGAAAGTAGAGGACCACAACCAGATCACCATGCACATGCTTGAGGCAATACACCAACATTGCCTACTCGATACTATCACGCACAAAGAAACACAGCGTTGGGAAAGGGCAAAAGCTGAGGCTGCAGAAGACATAAACAAACGCTTGGGCCCTGAACTAGACAAAGAAGCAATCATAGAGCTGCTATCAAACCAAGCAATAAGGTGATGTCACTAAAAAAGTATGCCATACAATCCAAGTTGCATTCAACTTTTTATTATTCTGACATACAGAACAATTTCAGGGATAGCGATGACGGCGCAATGTCGGAATTCATCATATCAAAGCTACACATGGAAACAACAATAGGAAGGTAAAAAAACAATAAAATCAAAAAGACTAAATATCACTAACGAAATGCAATAGTTTTGCAGTAGAGCCTAGCGTAACTAACATTCCTTTACAATTTTGGTGCGGGAAAACATTGAAGATACTTTGGATGAAGGAAGTGTCTACAACACCAAGGACTACGACCATTACAAATTAGGCGATAATAATTAGCAACAACATTTCATATTTCGTATTGCCATATCGGGCAAATGTAATGTAAACTAAAAGAATGATGCCATCAATGCAATACTTCTTTTGCTATAAGAGGTGAATCAAAGCATACAAAAATATAGAAACTTAAACCTACACACACACACACAAAGAACTTTATACGGCTTAGTATACTCCTTGAAACATAAAAATAACCACAAATGTAAAACTTTTTATTAATTGAAATTGTAAGGAAAAAAATAACATCCACTATGTGCACGTCTTACAAATTTTTCTTAAAGCTAAATCAATGGCTCCTATACTATCAAAAAAACATAACCTACAACCGTATGCTACGCCCGTAGCCTCCACTATTAACAACTATCTACAAATTTTGATATACAAAAGGAAACTTCGTTCCATTCTTCGAAATGTCTGGGAATGAGAAAAACTCCATGACAACTTTGATAAAAGTGAGGCGCACCTTCGTCATATATCATATCCGCCGAAAAAATCTATTGAGCCTCCTTCACATCCTATTTTGTGTTGTTCAAACATACACTACTCCCCTTCTTGCGGGAATATCACATAATTCTCCTTCAAACCAGCCAACATGCATAGCAACTCACACCCAACCGATTCATAATCAACCTGTCACACCGCAAGAACACAATAGTTAATCATAACAATCATTTAAAACAGGATTCAGATGAGCCTAATCACTAAAACATCTATAATGGATATATTTTGATGAGGGGAGCATACCGATTTTAGTTTTGGGATAATCTGAACGCCATCAAAACAACGACAAAAAATATAACAAAGGAGACCTGATCGATTGACCCTACAAATTAGTGGACAGTTTCTTAAGTAAATAAGCACAAACCTACAATAAACTATTTGATTTCTGGATCAACAGATTGAATAATGTCATACGTACCTGGGGAGCATGTGGTCAGACGGAGTTATCATCCGCAAGTCTACTGCGGTCACATCATTAGACACCCCAATAAAAACATTGCGACATAGCGTCCGTAGAGCTATCTTTAAAAGATAGCATGCACGTTCTATTGCCTCTACATTACATCGAGGCAACAAGTGAGAGTGACTGGGTTCAAACACAGATATCAAGTTCTTCTCCAAGTGCCACACAAAACATACCCACCGGCATTGCAAAAGACCAGGGAAAAAAACCTGAAATAACATAACAAGTTATCACAATTAATTGTAAAAACAATTAATACAAATCATCCGAGACTACAAATAAAAAAAACTGTCCGATGCACACACCAGCTTTGTCTTGCTCCGGATCATACGTTTTGTCGACATGGCCAATATTGTCGCGGAGTTTGTTGTCTGATAAATCGAAGGAACCAGACAAAACAGATGCCTAGGACACCAAAAACACGTAGAAGCTGATGTCAGATATAGAGCTGATAACGAAAAGAAAAAGAGTGAATAGACTAACACTTTTTATGGCTGTTTAACATAAATAACTGATGTCAGATAACTTACAATGAAATCGGACTCGAAGAAAAATCTCCATCTGAGAGACCCATAGATTGAATACAATTCATCGTCTTCTTGACGTGTAGAGCGAATTATAGCATCAAACAAGTCAAGCTCGAACTCATTCTTGCCAAGAAACTATGAACGCAAAGCACGTCATGATACTTGAATATGTTTGGGGACCTTGTGAATGATAACAAGCCTACCGAAATACAAAACATGTCGGGAAAAAAATAATAAGTGAAAAGTACGTAAAGATGTGTTTCAATCATTTAAATGAAAAACATAAACCATAATTAAACACTGCGTAATATACCTGTCATGGCCATCAAGATGCTTCAACTTATCAACAAGCGTACAGGAATTCGAATCACTAACAGACCAGGCATACCCTAAATCCCATGGGGGATGGTAAGTATTCAGACGCACTAGAAGCAGTTACTGTGGAAGACCCAGAGGAATTCGTCGATTCAGGTGACAGAGCATTGAGGTCAAAAGACCTAGCAGGGTTCAGGGTCCTCAAACAAGAATAAAACTTGGACATGGCAGTAGCAACGCGCTTATCAATATTCAGAGCATGAGGCACCCCATCAAGACTTGCCAGAACATTTTTGATAGATCGCTGAATATCATCACCGATTGTTACCTCTCCAAGCTCCAGTGATCCTTGCGAATCTGAGGTTGCAAATACTGAGTTCACACTAATATCATTGTCTGATTCATTGCCAAAGGAACAATGATTAGGGCCTTCAACAGAAGATCGAGTCGACCGCTTCAATCTCTTATTTCTTATTGGACAAGACAGAGTCCTTAGACCATTAGATACCACAGATTCAATTGAGCTGGTGCCTATTTACAGATTAAAGTCCAACCCATAGGTCAGAGATTATGTCTACCATCCAAAACAATAATTCAAAAAGGAGATGGAAAGATAAACACAATTCTTATAACTAACCAGAAATGTCGCTATCAACACCATATGACGATTGGTAATGAAATCCTCTAGTATAGGGGGTCATAATAGACACCAGCACCATCATGAATTTTATTGCCTGCAACCCAGTTACATCAAAGCCGGCATTTATTTGATCATGGAAATCAGCGGCAGCTACAAATACGGGGCCAGCAGCCTGCAACAAAGACATTATTCATGCTACTACGCTGAACTAGTTTAAAGAACGAAACATATTCAACATGAAATTGTGTTAAACGGCATACCTCTAGTGGAATATTCAAAAGGCGAATCATAGCAACAGCACATTCCCAAATCGCAAGCATTGAACCACTGCGGGAGTCATCATTAGCAAAACGGTGCTCAAGAGCCCATGAGTATATACATTCAGATGGGTCCCGAAGCTGCATTACATTTCAATGAGCATCATGAACATGATGGCAATAACTAAAATAGAAGGGAACTGGATAAAAATACATACCATTGTAACCAACTTTTCACCTTCACTTTTAATATAACTAGCATAATTCCTATCAGCTGCAATCATGCTACGAAACCTATCATACGAAAAGTCCCTTATTCTGGGAAATGTGTTGTGTGGCAACGACAACCCATCAAGTTTCAAACTATCGAGATATAGCACCTGGTAACGATCAGTTTATTTGTCAGTCTAAATACAAGGATATATTCTAGAAAAAGATATATAAATGGTAATCAATGCTTCAAACATCATAATACCTGAAGGAAAATAGAACATCCGGTGATGTTGGGGAACCTTATGCTGCTGGCTAAATCTTGCTTAAGCTTGCTAACTGCTTCTAGCAAGCGAACTACTACATATTCTGCCCAGTCATATGAACCAATAGAATCTGGATCTTGAATTCCATTCCAATAGTCTACACATGCATAATCGTGCTTTGCAGAAGGGGAAAACAAATTGGAAGCAACAAATACCACGAAAGCCATCTTGAACCTATCAATCTCAGATTTGGACATTGGATAAATGTATTGCCGCTGTATAACCTCTTGGACTAACTTAATACTCCTAACCTCCTTGAATTCCGAAGGCAAGAACTCAGTCAATGCTCTATCCTTGGCTTCTCTGTCAGAAAATCTGCCATCCAAAATCTTCTTACCACATGCAGGAATACCTATGACATGTCCAACATCGGCTTTTCCGAATTTCAGACGAATATGGTCACCAACTTCTAAAGTCGATGACGGCACATGGACTGAACTCATAAGCCAGAGCGATAACTTACGATTGAACTGCTTCACATCAGGGAAATACAGAATACCATGAAAACCAATTGCCTTTACTAACTGCCTCTTCTCTTCGTCAAATTTATCAACTACTTCTTTGATCAAACGTATGGAGCATCGAGATGCAAAGGAACCACACTCATACACCGAACTGTCAACCGGAAATCTAGACTCAAAGATTAATATATGAATCATACAATTGAATAGCAAAAACAGAGTACACTACGCCAGGCAGAAAGATAGATATAACAGACATATTAGAACGAAATCCTATCGGTATATTACGAAAAAATGCCTACAAATCGAGATTTCTAAAATTGAAAGTGAAATCGTAGTCGAAATAAATAAAAAAGGCACGTACCGGGGCATCATCTGCAGGGGAGATCTCAGACGGTCTGCCGCGGGACACTGAGGAAGAACCAGCACAAGATTTCCGATTCCCTGACCTCGAATTGGAACCCTTAATACGCCTCCCCCTCATTATAACTATGCGAGCGCAAGATGCGGTAGATCTAAAAACGGAAATTTAACCTGCTGCGCCTAACTTCTAAAACACAGAGTGGGTGGCGGGGCACGGGGTTTGTCAAATCTCCGGGGCGAAAAGACCGAAGCTGGTGTGGAAAGGAGACATTCAAGAAAAACGGCGGCTGAATTGAGCTAGGGTTCGCATGGCGGAAATGAAGATCAAGAGCTTTCTGGAAGAAGAGAGCGGAAACGACGACAGCAAACAGGCTTGGATAAAAGTCCAAAGGAGGAAAGGGATGAAAGGTACAGTCCATAAATATTGAACCGGTTCGAATCGGTCAGTACAGATACATATAACGGAAAAAGAACACTAATACAAACCGGTATATCCGTTATAGTCTTTAATAAGCCAAAACATGACGAACTAACTAAATTATAAACGCGAATCTCAAAGAAAAATTAAAGGACGATAAAGGGGAGGACACGTCGGCCCTGGGGCACACGGACATTTGGCGGTGGTGGCAGCCGCGGCCCCAGTGGTGGTGGCGGCGGCAGCTCCTGTGGTGGTGGCTGCTGCCGCACCGGTGGTTGCGGTGGCCTCAACGGTGGTGGACGCGGCAGCAGCCTCGGCGGCGGTTGCGGCGTTCGTGGTCCCGGTAGCGGCGGTGGCGGCAGCTCCGGCGGCCGTTGCTGTGGCTCCAATGGTTGCGGCGACCTCCCCGGTGGTTTCGGCGGCCGCGGCGGTGGTTTCGGCGGCCGTGGCCCCTGTGGCGGCTGTGGCTGCGCCGGTTGTGGAGGCGACGGCCTCGGTGGTTGCAGCGGCGGCGTCCCCGTTGACAATGGCAGCTCCCGGCGCCGCCGGGCTATTCATATGCCGCGCTGCGTTCGAAGCAAACCCGCAGCTCTACTTCGCCATCCTCCACAAGAGCGGACCGGTAGCTGCCGTCAGTGCGTTTGCTCGCTAGCTCTAGGCAGCAAACGAGCGCGGTGGCCGGTGAGGAAGACAACTACGTAGCGAATAAAAGATAGCGAGCGCGTGGTGTGTTCCGTTGTCGCTTGAGCAGGCAGCAGCCTTGTGCTTTCACGGATGTACTGGATGCAAGGCAATGGCGATTATATTAAACTACTATTATTACTATTGGTCTAATACTGATCCCGCTTGTCACTGTTTATTCATCATCATCCATGCTGGTGCTCTTTTCCTTATTTGTCTTAGGAGTTAGGACTCTTATTCTCATGTTGTTGTGATTGTGCTTGCCGCTTCTCTGCTCGTTCAACTATTGTGCTTGACACATAAAAGGAGTAATACAATAGATAGCAAATATCAAACTTATAATAAATTTAAAAAACATCAGTAATTTGATTTCCACAAGCATTAGAAAGCAAAGTACCCATTCCCTCCATCCTGAAATAAACATCTTACTTCTAAAGTTTGTATTGAAAATATAATGCATTTTAACTAATGACTATGCCTAGTTTCAGCAAAGTTAAAGAAAACGATGATTTGAGGATAAACTCCTTAGTTGGAATAATCTATGTCTACATGCGTCCTTTAGTGTTGCATAAAGTTAATCTTGAAAATTGTAAAATGCATTGTATTATAGGATGGATATGGATGAGTAAATAACATGTAAAGAGAATCTATGTATATAAACTATTACAAAAAAATGAAAGTATGATCTTTGGATTAGGAAGAAAAAGGAACTCAGACTATAAATTGTAAAGAGTATAAACAATAGTTAAATTAACATTTTTTTATAAAAAATCCTTAGTTTGATTTTTCTGCATTCAAAGCTAAGTATATCTTTTTTTTTAGTGGGAGCTAAGTTTTGTTTTGAGCAACATAGATTAGGTGGTGCAAATGCACCCTCCAGATACTTTAAAAAAGTGATTATGTCTAAAATTTCATCATATATGTACCTCCATTAAAGATGTCTATGCACCAACAAGCTCTAATCCGCTCTAGCTTTGCCATTCTTTAAGAACTGCACATATGATCCTACCTCCGCCACTACAGGAATCTGGCTGTTCGCCGACAGCCCAGGGGTTTGCCGACGCCGTGATCCGGGCTGTCGGCGACCACTGTTTGCCGACGGCCGAAGACCGCCGGGTCGGCAAATTCTTTCGCCGACGACCCGGACCCACGGCCGTCGGCGAACACAGCCGTCGGCGAAGATCGTTTTCCCGATGCCCAGGTTGTCGGGCAAACCAAGGTCGGCGGGCTAAGCTCGACCAAACGGCGTCGTCGCCAAGAGCCGGGCCGAACCACGCCGTTAGGGCTGTCGGCAAAGTCCAGGGTTTGCCGACGACCATTGTCGCTTGTTGGCAAAGTCCAGGGTTTGCCGACCCACAAAGGCTTGTCGGCAAACTATGCTCTTTGCCGACAGCAACTCTATGCTGTCGGCAAATATATTTTTTTTTTCGAATTTTGACTTCAAAATTTTTTTGTTGCCTAGATACATTGTTTACAATCACATGTTTGAATTTGGGCCATTTTGGAAACATTTAGCTATATTTCGTTAATTTTTTCCTTCACTTGAATTTTCCCGCATTTTTCAAATTTGAACTGCAGGTACATGAAATAACGAAAATTTGGCCTTGGAAACATGATATTCATGGTTGGGAGTGTGTTTTAAGGCCGTGTACCAACTCCCCACCGAAAAGTTTCAAGTCCTTTTCCACGTAACACGACCATCCAGGAGTGGTAAATATGTTTTTTAATTATATAAAATCCAAACGAAGTTGAAAAATCACGAAACTTGACGGCCGGGTCGTGTTATCGCATGTGAAGGCTATGAAAAAAAATTTGAAAAAGTTTGGAGCAAGTTGCGGCGTCACATGCTCAAAACCTGCACAACGCCACACATCTCACATGTGATCACATGTGGAGTTGTCCGCTTTTGAGCATGTGACGCCGCAACTTGCTCCAAATTTTTGGAAGGGGCCCGGCCGATTACGTCCTGAAAAGGCCAGTTAGGAAGGAAATACTAAAGTGGATGAGCACGTTGCGGTTCCCCGATGGGTATGCGGCGAATCCGCCCGGGAGTGAACTTGGAGACTATGAAAGTGTCGGGATGAAGAGTCACGACTTCCACATATGGATTCGCCGGGTCCTTCCCGCGATGACCCGAGGATACCTCCCCGAGCCAGTGTGGCGCGTCCTGGCAGAGTTGAGCTTTTTCTTCCGACAGCTTTGTGCCAAGCAGTTATCTCGAGAAGTTTGTCTTGAACTGGAGAAGGGTGCACCTAAGTTGCTCTGCAAGTTGGAGATGATATTTCCACCCGGCTTCTTCCTATCGATGCAGCATCTGATTTTGCACCTACCAAGGGAGGCACGGTTGGGGGGGGCCGTGCAGCACCGTTGGTGCTATCCAATCGAGAGGTGTCTAAAGCTACTTCGGAAGAAGTGTAAAAATAAAGCCAAAATTGAGGCTTCGTGGCGAGGCATTCATTATGGAGGAGGTGTCGACATTCACACAGCGTACTATACCGAAAAACTTCAAAGACCGCAAGATCCAACCCCTCGTTACAACGTCGAGGAGAACTCATCGAACCTCGGCCTTTTCAAAGGGGATGTCGGAAGAGGAAGCACGGCTACCAACAAGAACTTGACCCATGAGGAGTGGACCACTATCATGATGTACTTGTTGTTGAACCTTGATGAGTGCCCGGATTATCGAAGTAAGTTCTCGCACGCTTGTTTCATACACCGTCACTATATCATCTTACCTATCGATTCGACCCCCGTCTCTTGTTTTTCGGGGAATTCATTAATATTCACTTTGGAGGGGCACACGTCTCCTACCTCGCAACAAGAGGACCGTCTTCTTAGACATGGCAAGCCCAACTTCATTTCCCGGTTCGTTCAAAGGTACCTATCGTTTCCCGACTTTGTGATTCCACTTTGCTCCTAGGAGCGAGTAATTTAACTGGCCGAACCGTCCTAACCTTGCAGCCCGGACCGATCCGCAAATGAGTGCCGAATTGAGAGAGGTGGGCCTTGGCTTCAACCGTAAGGTCAAGTCATACACCGTTTATGATGTCAATGGCTATCGCTTTCGCACTAGAGGCTACGAGGAGAGCCGGCCCCAACTAAAAACCACGTGCGGCGGAGTTCGTACTCCGGCAATGATAAATTGGACTATTACGGCATAGTCGAAGAGATATACGAGCTCGAATTCAAGGGTGGCAGTTCTTTGAAGCCAGTGGTATTCAAATGCCATTGGTTCGATCCTTATGTCACGAAACAAGACTCTAAGATTGGGCAAATCGAAATTCGACAGATTCCAAGTATAATGGAGACGATGTCTATATTGTGGCTAACCGAGACGCCAACCAAGTTTATTACCTTCCATGGGCGTGCCAAACCGACCCAAGGCTTGCGGGTTGGAGCCTTGTACACATGGTATCGCCAAGTAAAGTTTGCTACCCCAAATGATGACGATTACAACTATGACCCAACGACGATGAGTTCTATCAACCCGAGGGGCTAGATGGGCAATTCGAGATAGACATTTCTGCGCTAATGAGCATGGAAGTAGACAACGACATCGATGAGGACGAGGGTGATGACGTGCTGGATGCTAAGGACTTACAACTCCTTGAGCAATGGCAGAGGAAGCGCGAAGGAGTTGTTCTGGACGATGACGATGACGATGAGGACGATGATGAGGACGATCGAGAGCTCGACAATATCGATAGTGATGACGAGGAAATTGGTGACGACGTCTCACCGGTCGTATTGCCATACTCGGAGATTATGTCGCCTCCACGTAATACAACTACTTGTCATTTACAATTATGTTTCTTTATTTACAACTACTTGTCATTTACAATTATTATTATTATCACCTTGCAATTTATGCTAATTGTTTTAATCTTTGTCATTGCAGCACTCGGCGGAATGCCGGGCGGCGAGAAGAGGCCGCCTCCACAGGAACCGCTCGCGTCGCCGTCGCGGCCGCGACGTGCGGGAGCCGGACGTGGACGAGGAGACCGGTAGGGAGGAGGTGCCGTCGGTGCGGAGGAGACGGCCGGGGAGAGGAGGCCCGCTCCGGGCGTCTCCGGCGAAGAGGAAGCCGGAGTTCACCACGAGGACGACGATGACGACGACGACGACGACCGGGGGCCGGTGGCAGCGGCGGCGGCGGTAGCCTGCGGCGGGGCGGCGGCGGCGGCGTCGGCGTCGACGACGACGACGACGACGACGACGACGAGGGGCCACTGCGACGGGGTGACGGGGGCCTTCCTCGGGTTCGAGGAAGCTCTTCGAGCGCGGGCCCTCGACGCTCCCTAGCCGAAAGCCGCTCCCCCACCACCGCAAGGTGATTTCACCCGTCGGCGAGCTGTGTAAGTAAACTACTTTGTTCACATTGTTCATATGGCATGTAGGAAACCGAACCGCGAGACTAACAATTGTTGTTAATGACTCGTGCGGGAGAGCCGGATGTTTCCGGGAGGTGGCCCCCTGTGCTAAACGGGACTCACGCCATGTCAATGGCATCCTCTCCCTGTTGATTAGGGAGTACTACCCGGGCATGGTCACCATCGACGGCGTTCGACGGCCGCCCATGCAGTGGGACCACTTCCACGTGCACACCGTCCCGTCCCTGAGCCCGAAGGCGGCGATCGTGCTGATTCACCTGCACGCGAGACACTTGCGGCGAAGATCAAGAGGGAGTTTTGGGTGAGTGTCTTCATCACAACGCATTTCTCAATACTACACATTCATTGGATGTTCTTGAAACAATGAAATGATACATGATGTCTGCGTGCAGGAGTACTTCAGGTGCGAGGATGGGAAACAGGCCAGGGCGCAGGTGGTGCTGGAGAACGCCTGCCACTCACGCCTCAGGGACTTGTACCACGAGGCGCGCATCCAGCTAAGGCGTCATCAAGCACTACCGCAACGTGCTTGGCGAGGCGATCGATAAGCGCGAGTCGGGCGGGAGATCGTGCTTTGGAGAGGAGACCGACCTCACCGAGGCGGAGTACTTGCGGGTAAGTAAGCGGGAAACATTCGTTCTTATTTCTTCCGTGAAACATTCAATTCATCTTCGACATGTCAAATACTTGATGTTTCTTAGTGGATACCGGAGTGGTGCGACAAGGACCCGGAATCTTTGGGAGGAGATCGTGCGCTACCGGAGATCGGACAAGGCGTACGAGGTGAAAAACGAGCGTCGCGGCGCCCGGCTCAAGAACAAGGGGTAGCACACCACCAAGGGAACCGGTCCCTCCCAGTTCATGGACGCCCGGGTATGCTCCTTTTGGTACACATGGACTCATATAGAGCTCAATCTATTTACCTCTAACCATGTTTGTGTTTTCCTCTCGCGGAGGGACTCCCATGATGGGGAGGAGATCAACGTGGTGGTGGGGTACGCCCTTTCTAAAAGGGCAAGGGCGAGGACCCGAACAACGAGGTTCGACCCGCAGACGGGCCGGAGGCGTACACCAACGCCGGCGTCCACCCCAAGCTCGTCGAGTACACAAGCGCCGCGTTCGCCGGCGCTATGGGGACGACAAGGACCCCACCACGGAGCCCCCGGACCCGGAGCTCGTGATGAGGTTGGGAGGAGGGAAGCGGACGGCTCCTCGGATGGCCAACAGCGCCATCGACCCGACCACTACTCCCACGCCGAGAGAGATTCGAAAAGCCAACTCTAGCGGCTCTCGGCATCCCCATAGCGCCACGACAGCCGAGCACCGCCCGGATGTACACGCGAGATGGAGGTAAGTGCGGTTCCATTCGTCGTTCACACATGATCCACCTTCGCTTCACATACCATCAACCATGTGCGGGTGTAATATTGCAGGCTAGGATGGAAGAGCTGGAGGCCAACCAGGCGGCCCAGGACTTGGCCCACAAGATGCAGCTGGCGGCGGTGGAGGCGGCCCACCAGGCGCACCTGGCGGCACTGACGGAGCACCACCAGCGTCAGATGGCGGACCTGGCGAGCTTCCTCCGGACCCAGTGAAAGTCCCTAGTTTGGTTTTGGCTAATTGATGAAACCTAGGACTAACCTTGTTTATCTAAGTGGTTGATTTAGAGAAAGGTTGTCCACATGATGAGCTTATTGCATATGAAGCATGACACATGTCATGTGATCAAAGATGAAGATCAAGACGATGCTTGGCTCCATGGACCGGTGTTGAAGGTGAAGGGCTAGTCGAGGCTTCGGAGTGAAGGACCATGCGATGGTGAAGCTCGGGCAAGACTAGGCGCCGATGGACCGATGCACGGTGAAGGGGCAAGTGAAGTCGAGGTCGATGGATCGAGACGGTCACATGATGGTGTGAAGTGTTCATATCATTTGGAGGAACAAAATGGGCTCAAGGCAAAGGTATAACCGATAGGGCCATTTTGTTTTGCACTCAAGACACCATAGAGGGTGTGAGTGGTTTAGGATCGATAGCCGCACTATTAAGAGGGGAAGTCTTATCGGCCATTCGACGCACGGGTGCCACTAGGTGAATTCATGAAGTGCATTGCATGTAGGGCCTAGTGAGCTAACCTAACCTTTGGGAAATGATTGTGAAAAGCTAACACACAAGCACATGGAGTTGTACACTTGGTGGTGTTGGCACATTTACAAAGATGGCGTTTGGGCGCGCTGTGTTTTGCAGGGTAGAGTTGGGTTTGGGTCCCTCTCTTCCTCCCGCCGAGCCTGTGAGGGGGGATTCGGCGCTTTTTGGAAAAATGGATGCATATTTTCTATTGCGCCGGATGCAAAATTTGGTTGAAATCATGCTATCGTCGATGATCAAGTTGGTATACTTGTTGGTTAGCATGTCTGAGAAGTTGGCGTCTTGACGGGCCGAAAAACGAAGTTTTTGCAGCGCCGGACGCTGCCCGGGCTTTGGCGCCGGACGCGTCCGGCGCGTGTTGGCTCAGCTCGGGCCGGTGGCTTTGCTTGAAGCCGGAGCGCCGGACGCGGCCGGACGCAGCGGCGGACGCGGCGCGATCACCGTGTAGAGTCCGGCGCGTTGGGACTTCAGCGCGAGGCCGCCGGGCCATCCGAAGGCGGCGGACGCGGGGTCGTGCGTCCGGCGGCCGGCGGACGCGGACCGAAACTTCGAGTTTCGGCCGGTCTCGGCCGGACGCGGGCGCCGGACGCGCAACGGCGAGCGCCGGACGCCGCGGGCCGACGCCGACGTGGCGGCACGTGGTTGGCCGCGGCGCCAACGGTCGGGCCGGGCGCGCTGGCCGAGGCCGGACGCGTCCGGCGGGCTGCGCGGCGGGACGCGGCCCGGCGCTTGTTGTTCAGGCCCCCGAGGGGGTAACGGTTGGATGTTTGAGGTTGGCCTATAAATAGATGGTGGCCGGGGCTTGGCCACCTCTCTTGGCTCTCCCAACTCATTCATTCATCTTTGTGAGCAGAAAAACACTCTCCCTCTCATCTCTCTTGCTTGATTGTGAATCCTAGTGAGATTGAGAGATCACCTAGTGCATTGCATTGCTTGAGGGCATCTAGTGGCACTTGTGGGTGGTTTCGCCGGTGGATTTCTTGTTACTCTTGGAGAGTACCGCTCCTAGCCGGCTTGGAGATTGTTGGAGGCGTTGGCAAGAGAAGGTGATTGTTCTTGGCCACCGGCTGATTGTGAGAGGTTTGAGCTCACCTCGTGGGGATCACGAAGAGCATCCTAGTGGATTGCGCGTGTCGTTGAGTACCTCGCTTGAGAGTGGTGTCTTGCGGTGCCTTGCGGGGCGAGCCTTGAGGGGCTAGTGACTTGAGGGTCACACCGAGGAACCATCTAGGTGTTGGTCGACACAACGGGTGACGTTTTGGCGGTGCCCAAGTGAACATCCGGGGATAAATCATTGTGTTCATCTTGTCTCCCGGTGATTGGTCATCATCCTTTGTGTGTTGCCGATTGTGATTGATTATTCATCTCCTTGGTGATTGGCAACCTCGACTCGACACGTCGGTATAACAAGCTCCTACCCTCTCTTGTATTACTTTGATTACATTCTTGCAAAGTAGAATTGCTTGCGTGGTCGGGTCGGGAACCACATCTTGTGTAGACTAAATCCCGTGGGTAGAATTGCTTGTGTGGTCGGTCGGGAACCACTTCTTGTGTAGACTAAATCCCGTGGGTAGAACTCTTGATCACTAGTGGTAGCTTTTGTGTGTACTAGTGATCACCTACTAGAATTGCTTGGATAGGAGGCTTGCAACATCTAGTAGGCTAAGCATAACTTGCTTTCCGCCGTTTGTGTATCTAACGAAGTTTGCTTAGTGAGTTTGTAGAAATTTTTATAGGCTATTCACCCCCTCTAGCCATCTAGGACCTTACAAGTGGTATCGGAGCCGAGGTCACCGTTTTAGTGCAAGGCTTAACATCCTACGGTGTTAAGATGGCTCAAATTGTGTTCAACCATGTTGGGGGCAAACCGCCTATGTTTGATGGAGTTAGCTCATTTGACCATTGGAAGAGAAAGATGATCATGTATCTTGGTTCGATACAAGAGAGAGTGTTGCAAGTTACATTGCATGATTATGCCATACTTGATAATGATCATCTCACCGATGAAGACAAAGCCAACATCACATGCAATAGGATGGCTCTCAACACCCTATACAATGGCATTGATACAAAGGTGTTTGAGGGAATCAAGGATTTAGAGCTTGCAAGTGAAGTGTGGACTAGGTTGGGTGAGACCTATGAGGGCACCAAGGTTGTGAAGAGTGCCAAGCTATATGGACTCAAGAGTGAGTTCGAGAACTTCAAGAAGAAGGAGGATGAAACAATCATTGAAATGTTTCATCGTCTACAAGTGATTGTGAATGATCTCAAGAGTTTGGGGCACAAGACAAAAGATGAAGACTTTTGTCACAAGTTCTTGATTTGCTTGCCGAAGAGCTTCAAGATGTTGAAGCTAATGCTACAAAGAGATGGGCTTGAGAATAAGAAGCCAAATGATTTGCTTGGTGAAGTCTTGACATATGACAAGTTTGATCAAGATGATGAGAAGGTGGAGGAAGAGAAGAAGAAGAAGACCATGGCATTCCAAGCCACATCCTCCAAGGGCAAAGCACCAATCTTTGAAGAAGAAGAAACCAATGAGGAAGATGGTGACTTTGAGATTGATGATGAGGCACTTGCTCTTGTGGTGAAGAAGATGGGACACATGTTCATCAAGAGAAGAGGCTTCAAGAGAAACAACTTCAAGAAGCAAGAGCAACCAAGAAAGTGCTTCAATTGTGATAGCACCGAGCATCTACAAGCCGAATGCCCATATGAGAAGAAGAAGAACTACAACAAGGGCAAGTTTGAGAAGAAGAAGCATGAGGCCAAGATGACACTCAAGAAGGGCAAGAATGGTGCATTTGTGGTCACTTGGGAAAGTGACAATGATGATGAAGATGAAGATTCAAGCAACAAGGCTATGGCTTCCATCGCCATCAACAAGAAGTCTTCATTATTCTCTACATCACCATCATGCTTCATGGCCAAGGAAACAAAGGTACAATATGATGATAGTGATGATGATAGTGAGATGGAATATGCTCACGATGTTGATAATGTTGATGATGATGATGAACCGACTAAGGATCAATTATATGACTTGATGCAAGAAACTAGAGATATAGCTATTGCCAAGGAAAAGGAGTGCAAGAAGCTTTCAATGAAAGTAGAAATACTTGAGAAAGCCCTAGGTGAGCTTATGACCACTCATGAGTGTCTAGTGGAAGACCATGAGAAACTTGGTAATGCTCATTCTAAGCTTGAAAAGGCTCACTCACTTCTTCTTGAGCAACAAGCAAAGAAAGTGGTCATTGCATCATGTGATATAGGTCTTACTTGTGACATCATTGATGAGTCATTTTATCAACCTATCATCATGACAAATGCTAACCCTTCTTGTAGCACATCATCCACCACCACCACCGACTCTATCTCACTACTAGTGATGGCTTCACTTGTGATGCTACACTAATGGTAGAGAATGAGACCCTCAAGAAGGAGGTGGATGAGCTCACTCATGCCTTAGGCAAAGCCTATGGTGGTGAGGCCCGCTTGCTAAAGTGCTTGGGTAGCCAAAGGTTCTCTCTTAACAAAGAGGGATTGGGCTATAACCCCAAGAAGGGCAAGTCGGCCTTTGCAACTCCAAAGCCTAGCTTTGTGAAGAGCAATGGTCGGTTTTTGCTATAGATGCAAGCAAGTTGGGCACCTAGAGCAAAATTGCAACAAGAAGCAACAAAACAAGAAACTTGACAATGCTATACCTTTTGATTCTTGTTATGTGCTTACCAAGGGTGTGAAAGGTGTGCAAGCTAAGTTTGTTGGTACACCCATTGTTGGCCCAAAGAAGAAGGCTATTTGGGTACCAAAGAGCTTAGTCACTAACCTACAAGGACCCAAGCAAAAATGGGTACCTAAGCTTCATTGATTTGCTTGTAGGTGAATTATAAAGCCGGAGGAAGGCATTGGATTATTGATAGTGGGTGTTCTCAACACATGACCTAGGCACATCAAGAATGTTTGATTCAATTGAGAAGAATGATAGTGGCATTGAGTCAATTACTTTTGGCAATAACAAGAAAGGCAAGGTTGTTGGTTTGGGCAAGATTGCAATATCAAATGACATGAGTATCTCCAATGTGATGCTAGTTGAAAGATTGGATTTCAATCTTCTCTCCAGTGGCACAAATTTGTGATCGAGGCTACAAGTGCATTTTTGGGGCAAATGATGTTGAGGTAGTTTCTCTTGATGGCTCCAACTTGGTGTTCAAAGGCTTTAGATATGAGAATCTCTATCTTGTTGATTTCAACACTAGTGAAGCTTCTTTGACAACATGTTTGATATCAAAATCAAGTTTGGGTTGGCTTTGGCATAGAAGGCTTGGGCATGTTGGCATGAAACAATTGAAGAAGCTCACACAACACAATCTTGTTGAAGGCTTGAAAGATGTTGTATTTGAGAAGGACAAGTTGTGTAGTGCATGTCAAGCCGGGAAGCAAGTTGGAAGCTCACATCCAAAGAAGAGTATAATGAGCACATGCAAGGCATTTGAGTTGTTGCACATGGATCTATTTGGCCCAACTACATACACAAGTATTGGTGGCAACAAGTATGGATTTGTCATAGTGGATGACTTCACAAGATTCACATGGGTATTCTTTCTTAGTGACAAGAGTGAAGTGTATGACACCTTCAAGACCTTTCTCACTAGAGTTCACAATGAGTTTGACATGAGAATCAAGAAAGTGAGAAGTGACAATGGGAGTGAGTTCAAAAATACAAGAATGGAAGAATTGTGTGATCACTATGGCATTGGTCATCAATTCTCGGCCAAGTACACTCCACAATCAAATGGCCTAGTTGAGAGGAAGAATAGAACATTGCTTGATATGGCTAGATCAATGCTTCATGAGTACAATGTTAGTCAATCATTTTGGGATGAAGCAATCAACACGGCATGCTACTATATCAATAGGCTCTATTGTCATACTTTGCTTGAGAAGACCCCATATGAGTTACTTCATGGAAGAAAGCCCAACATTGGCTATTTTAGAGTGTTTGGTTGCAAATGCTATATCTTGAGGAAGGGCACTAGATTGGGGAAGTTTGAAAAGAGATGTGATGAAGGGTTCCTACTCGGTTATTCAACTACAAGCAAGGCTTATAGAGTTTGGAACAACTCAAGTGGCATTAGAGAGGAAGTCCATGATGTGCAATTTGATGAAACCAATGGGTCACAAGATGAAGATGAGAATCTAGAAGATGTTGGTGGAAACCGATTGGTTGAAGCTATGAAGAACATGGACATTGGTGACATAAGAGCAAAGCAAGTGGTTGATGTGCAAGATGATAAAGATGAAGTGCTCAATTCTCCATTGAGGCAAGCTAGCAATGCTCAAGTGCAAGATCATGGTGCTAGTTCATCAAATGAAGACAAGTCAAGTGATCAACCAAGCTCAAGCAATCAAGTGCAAGTGCTACAACCACAACATGTTGCAAGAGATCACCCAATCGATAGCGTTATTGGTGATATTAGAAGTGGTGTGCAAACAAGATCAAGAGTGGCTATGATTTGTGAGTATGCATCATTTGTGTCAACCAAAGAGCCGAAGAAAGTTGAGGAAGCCTTGGATGATGCCGATTGGATCATGGCAATGCAAGAAGAGCTCAATAACTTCACAAGAAATGATGTGTGGGAGTTAGTTGAGAGGCGGAGGATCACAATGTCATTGGAACCAAATGGGTTTTCAAGAACAAGCAAGATCAAGATGGTGTTGTGATTAGAAACAAAGCAAGACTAGTTGCACAAGGCTATACTCAAATTGAAGGTCTTGACTATGATGAAACATATGCTCCCGTGGCAAGATTGGAGGCAATAAGGATACTATTGGCTTATGCATGTGCCCACAATATCAAGTTATATCAAATGGATGTCAAGAGTGCATTTCTCAATGGGATCATCAATGAGCTAGTATATGTTGAGCAACCTCCGGTTTTGAAGATGAGAAGAGACCCAACCATGTGTACAAATTGAAGAAAGCTTTGTATGGCTTGAAGCAAGCACCTAGAGCATGGTATGAGAGATTGAAGACTTTTCTTCACTCCAAGGGGTTCATTATGGGCAAGGTTGATACTACTCTATTCACCAAGAAGATTGGTAATGATCTCTTCATTGTGCAAATCTATGTTGATGATATCATCTTTGGATCAACCAATCAAGCATATTGTGAAGAATTTGGTGAAATGATGGCAAATGAGTTTGAGATGTCCATGATTGGTGAACTTAGCTATTTCCTTGGTCTTCAAGTCAAGCAATTGAAGAATGGGACATTTGTGAGTCAAGGGAAATACATAAGGGACATATTGAAGAAGTTTGGAATGCAAGATGCAAAGCCAATCTCAACTCCAATAGGCACCAATGGGAATCTTGATAGTGATCATGATGGCAATATGGTGAATCAAAAGGATTATGGTCATTGATTGGAAGCCTACTCTATGTCACCGCATCAAGGCCGGATGTCATGTTTAGTGTTTGCATGTGTGCTAGATATCAAGCCTCACCTAGAGAGAGTCATCTCACGGCCGCAAAGAGAATATTGAGGTACTTGAAGCAAACAAGAGATGTTGGATTGTGGTATCCCAAGGGGTCAAAGTTTGAATTGATTGGATATTCGGACTCCGACTATGGTGGTTGCAAGATCAATAGAAAGAGCACAAGTGGTACATGTCAACTTCTTGGAAGATCACTTGTGTCATGGTCCTCAAAGAAACAAAATAGTGTGGCAATCTCTACAGCCGAAGCCGAATATGTTAGTGCGGGGAGTTGTTGTGCACCATTGCTTTGGATGAAGTCAACTTTGAAGGATTATGGCATCAATTTCAAGAATGTGCCATTATTTTGTGATAATGAGAGTGCAATCAAGATGACACAAAACCCGGTTCAACATGGAAGAACAAAGCACATTGACATAAGGCATCACTTCATAAGAGATCATCAACAAAAGGGTGACATTTCCATTGAAAGTGTGGGCACCGATGATCAACTTGCCGACATCCTCACCAAGCCACTTGATGAAAGAAGGTTTTGCAAGCTAAGGAATGAGTTGAACATTCTTGATTTCTCAAACATGTGTTGAATGCACCCACCACTACTTGACATGCCTCTCCTTCGACAAAGCAAGGTACAATTGGTTGACATGTCATTCATGCTTAGGATTATACTTATGGTAGCACATGTAGACATACAAGGTGCATTTGGAGCATTCATGATAAATCAAATGTGTTTGATGTATATATGCTTACCACTATTGCTTCTATGCTTTGCTTGATCTAGTGGTGACATATGACATGTTTGTGGGCTTGCAATCCTAGTGTTGAATCTAGAATATTTGCTACAAGTGTTTAATTCAACATAGGCAAGATAACCCTTGTCATGAGGTGTGAAGAAGCTTGTCTTTGGTTCAAACCGAATTAAATGTCTTTGGCAAGTGATCTAGATTGCACCAAATTTGACTAAAGTTTTGTTTACTCCATCAAAGTCCTTTTTCTCTCCACAATTTGATCCCATATTTTTGGGCAATTGTTGACAAAGGGGAGAGAAAAAGATGATTGAACATGATAAAGGGGTAAATAAAATTTTGATGCACACAAGAAGGGGGAGCAAGCTCGAGAAAAAGATGATTGAACATGATAAAGGGGTAAATAAAATTTTGATGCACACAAGAAGGGGGAGCAAGCTCATGGACAAAGTTGTTGCATTTGTTTGTGCATTCTCATATGACTTGCTCATGGCACCTAGTTTTAAAGTTTTGTACAAGTGGTGTCTTCTTGCTTGTGTGGTGCAATGCTAGTATATGACTTGAATGGTGTAATGATCTACTAGCATGCATAGGTTGTAACTAGACTCCCTTGCCTTACAAGTGGTTCAAGAACTTTGCTTATAATGTTGATCTCACGGGGTTCTTGAGTTTTGATGGATGTCTAGTTACTTCATGGTGCTAAGGATGGTGTAAAAGGCAACTCCGATTGGTATCACGCTTCAAAGGTCCATTTCTTACACCTTAGCATCATTTTGGTAGAATTACTCTCTCCACACTTCTATCCATGCATATGTGCAAAGCTTCAAATCCAAACTCTATGCACATATGTAGGGGAGCTAATGCTACCAAAACCGAACTTGCTATAGTTGTCCAAATCTCTCTTGTGAGCTTCATGATTGGACAAGTATGACAAGTTCAAAATCTTTATTATAAAATCATCTTTGTTGAGGTTGTCATCAATTACCAAAAGGGGGAGATTGAAAGTCCCTAGTTTGGTTTTGGCTAATTGATGAAACCTAGGACTAACCTTTGTTTATCTAAGTGGTTGATTTAGAGAAAGGTTGTCCACATGATGAGCTTATTGCATATGAAGCATGACACATGTCATGTGATCAAAGATGAAGATCAAGACGATGCTTGGCTCCATGGACCGGTGTTGAAGGTGAAGGGCTAGTCGAGGCTTCGGAGTGAAGGACCATGCGATGGTGAAGCTCGGGCAAGACTAGGCGCCGATGGACCGATGCACGGTGAAGGGCAAGTGAAGTCGAGGTCGATGGATCGAGACGGTCACATGATGGTGTGAAGTGTTCATATCATTTGGAGAAACAAAATGGGCTCAAGGCAAAGGTATAACCGATAGGGCCATTTTGTTTTGCACTCAAGACACCATAGAGGGTGTGAGTGGTTTAGGATCGATAGCCGCACTATTAAGAGGGGAAGTCTTATCGGCCATTCGACGCACGGGTGCCACTAGGTGAATTCATGAAGTGCATTGCATGTAGGGCCTAGTGAGCTAACCTAACCTTTGGGAAATGATTGTGAAAAGCTAACACACAAGCACATGGAGTTGTACACTTGGTGGTGTTGGCACATTTACAAAGATGGCGTTTGGGCGCGCCGTGTGTTTTGCAGAGTTGGGTTTGGGTCCCCTCTTCCTCCCGCCTCGAGCCGTGAGGAGGATTCGGCACTTTTTGGAAAAATGGATGCATATTTTCTATTCGCCGGATGCAAAATTTGGTTGAAATCATGCTATCGCGATGATCAAGTTGGTATACTTGTTGGTTAGCATGTCCGAGAAGTTGGCGTCTTGACGGTGAAAACGGTTTTTGCAGCCACGGACGCTGGGCTTTTGAGCCGGATGCCCGGCGCGTTGTCTTTCGCTCTGGAGTGCCGGTGGCTTTGGCGGTCAGGGCGTCGGATGCGGCCGAGACGCGAGGGCGGCGGACGCGCGCGATCACATGTAGAGTCCGGCGGCTGGGGACTTTCAGCCGAGGGCTGCTGGGCCATCAGCGACGGAGCCTTGGTCGTGCGTCCGGCGGCGGCGGCGGACGCGGACGAAGCCGAGTTAATGGCGGTCACGTGACGCGGGGGCCGGACGCAAGAACGGCGGGCGCCCGGACGCCGCGCCGGACGCCGACGTGCGCAACGTGGTTAACCGCGGCGCCAACGTAGGGCGCAAGGGCTGGGCCGAGGCGCGGACGCGTCCAGCGCCTGCGCGACGCAGCGTCCGGCGCTTGGTTCGAGCCCCGAGGGGGGTAACGGTTGGATGTTTGAGGTTGGCCTATAAATAGATGGTGGCCGGGCTTGGCCACCTCTGGCTCTCCCAACTCATTCATTCATCTTTGTGTGAGAAAAACACTCTCCTCTCATCTCTCTTGCTTGATTGTGAATCCTAGTGAGATTGAGAGATCACCTAGCGCATTGCATTGCTTGAGGGCATCTAGTGGCACTTGTGGGTGGTTTTCGCCGGTGGATTTCTTGTTACTCTTGGAGAGTACCACTCTAGGCTTGGAGATTGTTGGAGGCGTTGGCAAGAGAAGGTGATTGTTCTTGGCCACCTCCGGTTGATTGTGAGAGGTTTGAGCTCACCTCGTGGGGATCACGAAGAGCATCCTAGTGGATTGCGTGTCGTTGAGTACCTCGCTTGAGAGAGTGGTGTTGCGGTGCCTTGGGGCGAGCCTTGAGGGGCTAGTGACTTGAGGGTCACACCTTGAGGAACCATCTAGGTGTTGGTCGACACAACGGGTGACGTAGCTTGGCGGTGCCCAAGTGAACATCCGGGATAAATCATTGTGTTCATCTTGTCTCCGGTGATTGGTCATCATCCTTTGTGTGTTGCCGATTGTGATTGATTATTCATCTCCTTGGTGATTGGCAACCTCGACTCGACACGTCGGTATAACAAGCTCCTACCCTCTCTTGTATTACTTTGATTACATTCTTGCAAAGTAGAATTGCTTGCGTGGTCTGGCCGGGAACCACATCTTGTGTAGACTAAATCCCGTGGGTAGAATTGCTTGTGTGGTCGGTCGGGAACCACTTCTTGTGTAGACTAAATCCCGTGGGTAGAACTCTTGATCACTAGTGGTAGCTTTGTGTGTACTAGTGATCACCTACTAGAATTGCTTGGATAGGAGGCTTGCAACATCTAGTAGGCTAAGCATAACTTGCTTTCCATAGTTTGTGTATCTAACGAAGTTTGCTTAGTGAGTTTGTAGAAATTTTTATAGGCTATTCACCCCCCTCTAGCCATCTAGGACCTTACAAGTGGTATCGGAGCCGAGGTCACCGTTTTAGTGCAAGGCTTAACATCCTACGGTGTTAAGATGGCTCAAATTGTGTTCAACCATGTTGGGGGCAAACCGCCTATGTTTGATGGAGTTAGCTCATTTGACCATTGGAAGAGAAAGATGATCATGTATCTTGGTTCGATACAAGAGAGAGTGTTGCAAGTTACATTGCATGATTATGCCATACTTGATAATGATCATCTCACCGATGAAGACAAAGCCAACATCACATGCAATAGGATGGCTCTCAACACCCTATACAATGGCATTGATACAAAGGTGTTTGAGGGAATCAAGGATTTAGAGCTTGCAAGTGAAGTGTGGACTAGGTTGGGTGAGACCTATGAGGGCACCAAGGTTGTGAAGAGTGCCAAGCTATATGGACTCAAGAGTGAGTTCGAGAACTTCAAGAAGAAGGAGGATGAAACAATCATTGAAATGTTTCATCGTCTACAAGTGATTGTGAATGATCTCAAGAGTTTGGGGCACAAGACAAAAGATGAAGACTTTTGTCACAAGTTCTTGATTTGCTTGCCGAAGAGCTTCAAGATGTTGAAGCTAATGCTACAAAGAGATGGGCTTGAGAATAAGAAGCCAAATGATTTGCTTGGTGAAGTCTTGACATATGACAAGTTTGATCAAGATGATGAGAAGGTGGAGGAAGAGAAGAAGAAGAAGACCATGGCATTCCAAGCCACATCCTCCAAGGGCAAAGCACCAATCTTTGAAGAAGAAGAAACCAATGAGGAAGATGGTGACTTTGAGATTGATGATGAGGCACTTGCTCTTGTGGTGAAGAAGATGGGACACATGTTCATCAAGAGAAGAGGCTTCAAGAGAAACAACTTCAAGAAGCAAGAGCAACCAAGAAAGTGCTTCAATTGTGATAGCACCGAGCATCTACAAGCCGAATGCCCATATGAGAAGAAGAAGAACTACAACAAGGGCAAGTTTGAGAAGAAGAAGCATGAGGCCAAGATGACACTCAAGAAGGGCAAGAATGGTGCATTTGTGGTCACTTGGGAAAGTGACAATGATGATGAAGATGAAGATTCAAGCAACAAGGCTATGGCTTCCATCGCCATCAACAAGAAGTCTTCATTATTCTCTACATCACCATCATGCTTCATGGCCAAGGAAACAAAGGTACAATATGATGATAGTGATGATGATAGTGAGATGGAATATGCTCACGATGTTGATAATGTTGATGATGATGATGAACCGACTAAGGATCAATTATATGACTTGATGCAAGAAACTAGAGATATAGCTATTGCCAAGGAAAAGGAGTGCAAGAAGCTTTCAATGAAAGTAGAAATACTTGAGAAAGCCCTAGGTGAGCTTATGACCACTCATGAGTGTCTAGTGGAAGACCATGAGAAACTTGGTAATGCTCATTCTAAGCTTGAAAAGGCTCACTCACTTCTTCTTGAGCAACAAGCAAAGAAAGTGGTCATTGCATCATGTGATATAGGTCTTACTTGTGACATCATTGATGAGTCATTTTATCAACCTATCATCATGACAAATGCTAACCCTTCTTGTAGCACATCATCCACCACCACCACCGACTCTATCTCCACTACTAGTGATGGCTTCACTTGTGATGCTACACTAATGGTAGAGAATGAGACCCTCAAGAAGGAGGTGGATGAGCTCACTCATGCCTTAGGCAAAGCCTATGGTGGTGAGGCCCGCTTGCTAAAGTGCTTGGGTAGCCAAAGGTTCTCTCTTAACAAAGAGGGATTGGGCTATAACCCCAAGAAGGGCAAATCGGCCTTTGCAACTCCAAAGCCTAGCTTTGTGAAGAGCAATGGTCGGTTTTGCTATAGATGCAAGCAAGTTGGGCACCTAGAGCAAAATTGCAACAAGAAGCAACAAAACAAGAAACTTGACAATGCTATACCTTTTGATTCTTGTTATGTGCTTACCAAGGGTGTGAAAGGTGTGCAAGCTAAGTTTGTTGGTACACCCATTGTTGGCCCAAGAAGAAGGCTATTTGGGTACCAAAGAGCTTAGTCACTAACCTACAAGGACCCAAGCAAAAATGGGTACCTAAGCTTCATTGATTTGCTTGTAGGTGAATTATAAAGTCGGAGGAAGGCATTGGATTATTGATAGTGGGTGTTCTCAACACATGACCGGCACATCAAGAATGTTTGATTCAATTGAGAAGAATGATAGTGGCATTGAGTCAATTACTTTTGGCAATAACAAGAAAGGCAAGGTTGTTGGTTTGGGCAAGATTGCAATATCAAATGACATGAGTATCTCCAATGTGATGCTAGTTGAAAGATTGGATTTCAATCTTCTCTCCGTGGCACAAATTTGTGATCGAGGCTACAAGTGCATTTTTGGGGCAAATGATGTTGAGGTAGTTTCTCTTGATGGCTCCAACTTGGTGTTCAAAGGCTTTAGATATGAGAATCTCTATCTTGTTGATTTCAACACTAGTGAAGCTTCTTTGACAACATGTTTGATATCAAAATCAAGTTTGGGTTGGCTTTGGCATAGAAGGCTTGGGCATGTTGGCATGAAACAATTGAAGAAGCTCACACAACACAATCTTGTTGAAGGCTTGAAAGATGTTGTATTTGAGAAGGACAAGTTGTGTAGTGCATGTCAAGCCGGGGAAGCAAGTTGGAAGCTCACATCCAAAGAAGAGTATAATGAGCACATGCAAGGCATTTGAGTTGTTGCACATGGATCTATTTGGCCCAACTACATACACAAGTATTGGTGGCAACAAGTATGGATTTGTCATAGTGGATGACTTCACAAGATTCACATGGGTATTCTTTCTTAGTGACAAGAGTGAAGTGTATGACACCTTCAAGACCTTTCTCACTAGAGTTCACAATGAGTTTGACATGAGAATCAAGAAAGTGAGAAGTGACAATGGGAGTGAGTTCAAAAATACAAGAATGGAAGAATTGTGTGATCACTATGGCATTGGTCATCAATTCTCGGCCAAGTACACTCCACAATCAAATGGCCTAGTTGAGAGGAAGAATAGAACATTGCTTGATATGGCTAGATCAATGCTTCATGAGTACAATGTTAGTCAATCATTTTGGGATGAAGCAATCAACACGGCATGCTACTATATCAATAGGCTCTATTGTCATACTTTGCTTGAGAAGACCCCATATGAGTTACTTCATGGAAGAAAGCCCAACATTGGCTATTTTAGAGTGTTTGGTTGCAAATGCTATATCTTGAGGAAGGGCACTAGATTGGGGAAGTTTGAAAAGAGATGTGATGAAGGGTTCCTACTCGGTTATTCAACTACAAGCAAGGCTTATAGAGTTTGGAACAACTCAAGTGGCATTAGAGAGGAAGTCCATGATGTGCAATTTGATGAAACCAATGGGTCACAAGATGAAGATGAGAATCTAGAAGATGTTGGTGGAAACCGATTGGTTGAAGCTATGAAGAACATGGACATTGGTGACATAAGAGCAAAGCAAGTGGTTGATGTGCAAGATGATAAAGATGAAGTGCTCAATTCTCCATTGAGGCAAGCTAGCAATGCTCAAGTGCAAGATCATGGTGCTAGTTCATCAAATGAAGACAAGTCAAGTGATCAACCAAGCTCAAGCAATCAAGTGCAAGTGCTACAACCACAACATGTTGCAAGAGATCACCCAATCGATAGCGTTATTGGTGATATTAGAAGTGGTGTGCAAACAAGATCAAGAGTGGCTATGATTTGTGAGTATGCATCATTTGTGTCAACCAAAGAGAAGAAAGTTGAGGAAGCCTTGGATGATGCCGATTGGATCATGGCAATGCAAGAAGAGCTCAATAACTTCACAAGAAATGATGTGTGGGAGTTAGTTGAGAGGTAGGAGGATCACAATGTCATTGGAACCAAATGGGTTTTCAAGAACAAGCAAGATCAAGATGGTGTTGTGATTAGAAACAAAGCAAGGCGGTTGGATGTTTGAGGTTGGCCTATAAATAGATGGTGGCGGGGCT